>VWZN01005205.1:117541-173985 GCA_013396955.1 Regulus satrapa | reverse complement strand
GCGGGGGTGCCGCAGAGCGGAGCCCGGAGCTGGGAGCGGGGGGCTGCCTTGCCCTCCTGCCCGGCGAGCCGCGCTGTTTGTGTTTACGCGTGTTCCGTGTGTGAGCGCCGGTGTTGTTGCTCAAGCTGCTCTTAAGGAAAAGTGACTTTTGTGCGGTCAGTATAACGCTGGTGCTGAGCGTTTAGGTAAAAGGTGTGTTGATGCTATGCTAGTCATCCGTACAGGGTCTCACAAAAGTACCTACTTGCTAACATTGTTGCTATTATACAGCTCATTAGTGTTTTTCCCTGTGTATTTCAGGCCATTTTAATTTTCTGCTGGGTTTATGTGCGAAAGTATCAGAGTCGGCGGGAGAGTGAAGTGATTTCTACCATAACAGCAATTTTTGCGTTGGCCGTTGCTCTTATCACATCAGCGCTCCTGCCAGTGGACATATTTTTGGTCTCGTACATGAAAAACCCAAATGGTACATTTAAGGTATGAACTTTCAAAAACGTTAATTGCCTTTTCAAAACAAGCACTTGCGCTGCAAAAGGATGCTCTTGGGTTGTCAAAGTGTTTGAAACCAGTGCTAATATGTGTTTTAGTGACTTGACTTTTCTCAAAGCTGGTACTGTGCATAAAACACTCATGTCTGGTGTTGGAAATGGATTTCAGTTTTGACTTCTTTTTCAGATATTCTACTAGTTTCCAAATGTTTGTTCCTTCTGTTGTAGATAAGAGTGAATGTACTGTCCCGAAGCTATAAACAAATTGCTGAAGTGTTGCTTTTTAGTGTATCGTGATGGGGCCTTGTAGAATAAAATTTGTTGCACTTTTGTTCTAAAATAGACTGTATTGCCTCTTTGTAATTTAGGATTATTTTAATTGTCTTTTTTGCCAGAAAAAAAAATGTTAGTACTGGAACATTTAAAGGTTTATAAAGATTTAAAATGCTTATCTACCTATAACGTAAAGCTTGATTTAGTAAGCATTTCAAAAGCTGCAGAAACCCTTGGTGGAGGGGAATGCAGTAGTATCTCTTCTTGGCTGATAAAGCCTTAACTGAACCAGTGCATTTATAAGCTGTAGGGGGTTGCTGTGCAAAATGAGTTCCTAATGAGCTGAGTACTTGCTGTCATCTGTTCTAAACATTTCTGTAAGAGAGCTTCCCAATGCTTCAGATATTACTTTAATTTTCAAGAAGGGTTCTTGAAGGTATTGGCCCGCTGTCTTTGTGAAGATATTGTGAGTAACAAGAGGTCAAACTGAAGCATGCAGCTAACTTCGATAAAAACTTACTTGGGTTTGGAGCCTAACTGGATCTATAGTAGAAATTATGATCCTGAAACAAATAATAGAGTGGGAGAAAGGTAAATGCCTGCACACTGGACTATTCCCTTCCAAGCCCTACTCCCAAAGGAAGATACAGGACTTGCCAGATCAGACTGTGTAATGCTTCACAACTAGCTTGCAGTTAATACTGTGCTTTTTGGCTGGTGCTTATATAAATACAAATTATGAAAAGCCTTTAGAATTGAGCTGTGATGTGTTTTTTGTCATCTTTATTGCTCAGGGTTAATACAGAATAAATTAAGTTGTTATTCAATGTTATTCTGAAAAGTTTGTGTTTTCAGATTTTGCTTGTTTGGAATTGAAGTGAGTATAGAAGATGGAAGAGATCTTTCATATGTCAGGGTTCTAGTAATTCAATGAAAATAATAATCTTAAATACACTGAGCCTGACTATCTAGAGAAATAATCATGGTGCAACTAGGTCCAGCTGAAAAATACACATCTAGTGGGGACTAAGCAGAATTCCCTGTTGAAAGAGACACATTTTAGCTAATGTATACTTTGCCTAGTTAGAAACAAACCTGTGAGAACTGGCCATCAAAGATGCTCATGCAGTCACTACAAATTTTTAATTAAGGAAATACTATTAATACTATTAATACTAGAAGCAAAATGACGTAGAATACTTTTCTTCATGGGCTAGAATTCCTTGTTAATGGACACATGCTGTGATATGTTGAGGTGGCAAGATTATATTTATTTATCTATTTAAAAATTGTTCTAAGAGCAGGCTCTCATGCTTGTGGTAAAGACTTTTTATTGTAAAGTACCTTTTTACCTATACCTCTAAGGTTTCTTTGTCCTGCTTACTTCCTAATGTTTGTAGATACTTCTCATGGCTTGTTGAAATACAATTGCTCCATACTGCTTTGAAGAAGCATTCTCCTCTGTCTTTTAAGTTTCAGCTGAATTGAGTTTCGAGCTTTGCAGAAATGACATGAGATCTATTGACATTAATGCATTTGATCCAAACACAAGTGTTGAAATTATGGTACAGAAATATAAGTGTGGTCTTGTAAATTGAATGAATCTGAAGTCAGTCAGAACCTACAAACCGATATGTAAACAAGCTTTATTGATTTGGTAATTTCAGGGTAATGTTTGAGGTAGGAGGCTGACATCATCTTAAAATGAGGCACGTGGTGTCCTGCACAAAACTGGGTGTGGTGATCCTGCTGCTCCCTTCCACTCAGCATTTTCTATGATTCTGTTGTCTTCAAGAATTGTTAAAGCTTTTAAATGGTCCTTGGTAACGTGTGCCTCTTTACTGCTATCTCTTCACATGTAGGATAGACTGAATTGTGTTTAGAATATTTCCTGAAGGTTGCTGGCCTTTCTCTGAATAATTTTTTCAATCCCAGCACTTCCAAGACCCCATAACTGATGCTGGGGTTGGAAGGACTATGAACTGCTAAGAAACCTTTGTTGCTTTGGATTGGCAGAGTGAGTTAAGTCTTTAATCTTCTCAGTGACTTTTTGAGGGAGATCCAGGTAGCAGATGTGGATAATATTCTCTGTAGATAAATTAGTAGTTCATCAAAAAAACCTTCCAACTGGATGATTTCAGAGCTGATGCCAAAAGTATAGTGGCAGTTATCCAGATTCTAAGTAAGAATTTTTTCTTCTCTATGTACGCTTTTCCTCTACCTCCCAGCTGTAATTCCTGGTATGCGTGTTAAGAGTGATGAGAAACAAGGGTGCTCAGCTTGAAAGAGGTACTGTATGTGGACTTGCAGTTCATTTTTAATGTATCTGACCTTACTGTCAACTTGTAGATATAACTGAGGGGTTATAAGATGAATAAGCTTGTAACAAACTTGGGGAGAATCATGTTATACTCACGGAAGAAGTTAAATTGAAGGCTTTGATGGTTCAAAGTTCTCATTGTGGATTGTGTGTGTGTTCTGTGACAAGGGAAGGTGATATGTCCTGGCTACAAAGATTGGCTGAACTGTAATACCCAAGCAGAGTATTTTTTTTTTTCAGAAGGCTGTGAACATTATGATGCTTTCTGGAGGAATTCACTTTAAAGTGTTGCATAGTCCTTTTCCATCATGTGTTCTGAAGTGTCTTCCTTGACAAGGGCTGTATGCTATGCCTGGGTCAGCCTTTGTTAACTTGAGGTTTTTGTTAATTTCAACAGGACTGTTAAGATACTGTTTATGCATCTTTCAATTACTACAAATTATTGTTTATAGTAAAAAAATGGGTTGTAGCATTTAGCACATAAAAGTGTATCTCGCCATATTTTGGGACTTATCAAATATTATCTTATAGTTTTTATACTGAGTGAATTAAGCAGGTTTGGTGTCGGCCAATTTTGCACAGTAGTTAGACAGTAGAATTCACTGCAGCACCTTTTCTGGAGAGTAGGATTACTTTGATTCATAGTACTGTGAAGTAGGAAAGGAGGTTTTTAGTTTAATACTAATAAAAACTTGAGTATTAACTTGGAAGTGAAGTACTGATAATATTCAACAACACTTCAGCTCAAAGGTTTTGGCTGTGAGCACTGTCAGTGTTTTAGTTGGATTCAAAGGATTTCAGATACATCCAGTTGCATCTGATCCGTTTGATCTGAAGACTTGTTGGACTTAAACGAACGCAAAGGAACAGAAAATCTCACCATAGCTTAAAAACATAATATTGCTGCTGGAACCCAAGACCACTGGGTCTGACCTACAAGTCTCATCAATAAAAAAGCATAGCTGAAGCTCTCTTGCAGGAGGAAGACTGCTTGAAACAAGGATGCTCACATCATTGTGCTGCCTTTTTTTCCTATTGTTGTAGCAGAAGGCAGAGACAGTGATGAAACCTTTCCTTTTATTTTTGAATTATATGAATTCTTGCTACTATATGAAGTTAAAAGCCAGTGGCATTTTTTCAGTCTGGTTAAGACTGAATGTGTCACAAACCTTGGGTGTCTGCATGAGCTCTTAAAAGCCTTCCAAAAGCTCTTAAAAGTCTTCCAAATATTCATAGAGTAGCATCTGCTTAATGAGAGATCTTTTTTGCAGACTATTTAAGTTTTTTTGCATCTTAGGAGGGTGAGAGGGGAACAACTTATTATGTAGATGCTCAGAATACGAAACCACTAGAAATGTCCAGGGTTTTTATTTTTAGGAAGGTGTTACCTTAGAAGTTATTTTTGATTGAGACCGTGCCTGCTTCCCAAGTAAGAATTGCTACTTAGGAAGCAATAAGACTTGGCCAAAACATTGTTGCTAGGCAGATGGGGCTGAGATGTGCATGTTTCTGGATGCTGCTTTCCCCCCCACCTGGCAGTCCAAATGCTGGTGCTGTCCCATTTTGGCGGTAACAGGTTGGAAGTTCTGAGATCTGGATATTAAATTTCTTTAATATGCTATAAAGCATATATGATTTGAGTCGGTCTCCCATCTTTCATACTGCATCTTCCTTTTGTTGTCTAAGCTTTGGGAGAGGCTAATCCGAAGAAGGAATACTTCATCTACATTTGATGAAACATTACAAATA
Source organism: Regulus satrapa (assembly GCA_013396955.1). Taxonomy (NCBI): domain Eukaryota; kingdom Metazoa; phylum Chordata; class Aves; order Passeriformes; family Regulidae; genus Regulus; species Regulus satrapa. The sequence continues at coordinate 169,155 of VWZN01005205.1, read as the reverse complement.
CTGAAACCTGTAGGTGTTAACTTTAAGCTCTGTTAAGGGACATTTGCAAAGAATGGGAGCTAGCTTCCCTGGATACTCATGAAAGTCTTGCAGGGTCCAGGAGTTACAGTAGAAATGTCAAATTTAATGGGGACAAGAGAATTAAATTCTTGGCTGTTGCCTCACCAAGAAGGGTGGAAAGTCAGATTAACTTGCAGTGGATTTATTTGGGGAAGTTATCTGTACGGTTTGAATAGCACTATTCTCTTGAAATACATTAACATGAGTTGCTAACTGGACAGAGTTGCTGGGAGGAGAAAGACTCTGCTCAGTGATTAATGCAGGAGTGTTTTTCATAACTATTTTTTCATGAATATAATTATAAAATTAATCTTCTAAGGGTGCTTTTCTTTGGATTTAGCATTTAGGTAAACTCAGTGTCTTAAGCTGCTTTTTTAAATCTTTACTTACATAGCAACATTTTATTAGCATTTGTACTTTTTACACTTGTTTTTAATATGACTTATGTTACAAAATACTTAAGCATAATTGTTTAATATGGGTTGTCATGCTCACTGCACATATCTTTGCAATTTTTGGCTTCCTTTGTCTCTCAATACAGTGCATTGGTATTTTAAAGGTGATATATGCTTGCTGAACTGCATGGAACAAAATGAAGTACAGCACAACAGTGCAGAATGCCTGAATCCTGCAGGTCCTAAGAGAATTTGTTGTCCCATTTTGCCAGCTTAAACCGTTTGTTGAAGGCAGTATGAATTTTCAACTCCCTAATCTATTGTGCTTCTAAACCATTTTCTGTATATACTGTAAGCTTGGGTTGCAGTGGATGGAAAAGAAAAAGACTAGATCTAGAGGTTTCCAGTTGAGTTCCCAGCTGACTCCTGGGTGTGCTAGTTGAGTAAATTGCTATACCTAGCAGCTTAGTATGTCACCAGAGATGCTAAGGCTCTCAGAGCTCTGACACTCTTTAGGTAGCAGTGCTTACTTTTAACAAGATTTGCTTTTGCTGTCACTAGCCTTTGGAGCAGCTCAAATGAATTGGTTATTGCCTTTGAGTTGATGATGGTGTGTGCATATGGATAATTTGCCAGTTAGAATTAAGTGTTTTGCTTTTTAGTTTAAGTGTGGGGCTTCAGCAGCTGACTGAAAGCTGACATAATAATTATGATATGCCATTAAATTGGCTTGCATTACATATTCTTCTTGTGCAGAGTAATGCAAAGTTTGTATGCTGAGGCAGATGTAAGTACTAGTGAAATGCACACATTTGCCATCTGAGTTAGTTTAGTGCAGTGTATGTTTCCTAGAATATTGCTCTGGTCCCGTATGCAACTTAATTTGAAAAACAAAAAGAAAAGTAATTACACTGTTTAAAGTTCTTTGTTTGTTTTGTGTTATAAGTGCTTTTCTGTATCTGAAAGACAAACAGTTGTGGGCAGCTAAGCCATGTTGTATTTCCATTACTAGGTACCTCTTCTGTACAGTGGCTGTGCCTCTTGAACTTTGGATCTTGCTGTTGCTTTTCTTGCTTGCTCTTGGTTTTTGTGCATTTTAAATGTCTCCATTGTTCATAGGAGGGACCCTTTTTCCAATAGCTACATGGAATCAGGCAATGCAAACAGTTCAGTTCAATCTTGGTTTTTTTCTTAGGTTTGATTAAAGTATTTTCTTAATATTTAACATGAGGCAATTTAAAGGTTCTTTACATAATGTAATCAAATTCTTTTGCAGTATATTTTAATACAAATGCTGAGAAATTTCTTATTTAAAATGCTGTTTGGTGTGACCCTGGCAGTCTTCAGAGACTGACAGATACTTCAGGTGTTGCTTCTGCCCCTTCTGTTAAAATATTTTTCATTCTTTCTTTTTGGTGATTAGATGTCAAAATGGTTGTGTGTTTTTTTTCTACTCAAATTCCAGCTGGATGATAATCTAATTTAGTTCATACAGTGAATTTTAAAAGCTTAATGTAAACTGACCTACTGGAAGTCTTAATATAGTAAGAAAAATGGTGCTGATGCAGGTTGAGAGTAAACAAAGTGCTCATGGTACATCATCATGTCCATATTCCAGAAGACTTGATGCAATTCTGGGAGAACTAATAAACCAAATGCCAAGGTGTCCTTAATTCGTAATGGGAGCAGTGTTTAAGTAGTGTGCCTGTTTGCACTTTCCTATCTCCCTGTTAGTGTGTGCATATTTACAACTAAAAGGGATTGATCTTAGCAGTTTGATGGAAGCCTCCATACAGAAATTAAAAAGGGTTTTGTCAGTATTTTTTTTTTTTTTCAGCAATTCAGTTATGTTGGTGTGTTATCTAGCTTTTAAAGAATTCTGCTTCTGGATAGCTACTTTCTTGATCTTGACCACATATAGATTGGATCCCACAAAACTAAACCAATTCTGAGATATGTTTAAGCTGTACTGGAGCACTGGACCATTGTGTTCAATCCCTGAGTTTGTCTGCCAGCCATTATGTCATAAAATATTTAGCTTCCTTAAACCAGTAGTTCCTCTTGTGGAAGAGAGGGGGTGAACCCAAGAGCTTAACTTCAGCCATTTGGCTGACTGCAGTTTCCAACACAGTTAAGAATTGTATTTTCGCTTTCATTGCTTCTGTTCTCTGGACCATTCCCCAGGACTGAGTAGTGCAGTTACTTTTGCTCTTATTCAAATAAGGGACATAAATGCACTTGGAATTTGACTTGTAAAATTAGATATTGCCAGTTGAATGTTCATGTATTTCAAGTCTTGATCAAACAAAAAAAAGTGAAATTTCGTACTTCTCAAAAAGGAGATCATAGCTTAAATTGATGTAATAACTAAAAACAATAAAAGTAATTATATGTAACTGAGCATAATAGAAAGTTCTTTCTTATTCATATGTCTAAGCATTTTTGCTTCTGTATATGCAAATTTTAAGCAAAGCTGTTCTGTGATGGAAATATTGTGCACACTGTTCTTTGTCCAGCTGTGTTGCCCATGGCACAAGAAAGCTGTGGCACAAGGCCACAAAATCGGCCAGAGCTCTGGAGCACCTCTCCTGTGAAGAAAGTCTGAAAAGAGTGGGATTTTTCAACATGGAGAAGAGAAGGTTCTGGGGAGATGTTGTTGTAGCCTTTCAATCTAAAGAGAACTTATAAGAAAGATGTAGAAAAAATTTTGACCAGGGGCCTAGGCCTCTGTAGACACAGAAGAAAATGTAACAGCTTTAAAAAGAGAGTGTAGATTTAGCTATAATGAAAAAAAAAAAAGGTTTTGGTTGATGGTTCTTGGGAACATGGTTCCCAGAGGAGTTGTGGGTGCCCATCACTGGGAGCATTCCCAGGTAAGGTTGAATGGGGCTTTGAGCAATTTGACCTTATGAAAGGTATTATTCCCTGTGGCTGGAGGGATGGACCAGGTGATCTTTGAAAGTCCTTTTCAACCCAGACAATTCTATGATTATCTTCAGAGGCTCTTGTAAAGATACTGTGGGAATTAGCAGAACATACGTGGGAGCTGCCAAAACTGCTTAGTGTTCCTTTGGGTCTAAAACCTTCCTTTTGTGAAACTGTCCTACACTTATTCCTGTTTGCCCAGTGATTTTCACTGTTGCTAGCACTCCAACATGGAAGTATTAGAAGTAGTGTTTTTATCTCTTTCCCTCTATTTTTGTCTTATGGTTGATTCTCATGTAGTCTTCTTTTATTATGTTTGATAATAAATGTTTCTATCCTTTATTGCTAGGCCTGGGCTGATGCTAATGTGTCAAGGCAAATCGAAGACACTGTACTTTATGGATATTACAGTAAGTATTTTAGCTTTTTAAAAATTTTTTTAAATAACAGGACATTTAAGTCATCAAGTCATGACAGTGAAGTCATTAAGTTTTTAGAGATCCCTTTTTGTTTGAACTTGAGTCTTATACTTGATTCCCTTCAGAGAATATATTTTATCTTCAAGAGCCCCCAAAAATGCAAATATACTGAAGTTAGTTCATGAAAAGACTAATGGTTTCTGTTATATAATCTGTGGTTCCCATGTTTCCTGTGTACGCATTTAGTGGTTCCTTAAGGGAAACACATGGCTTTGCAGTAACTTTTGAGGCACTTAACTCATGCAGTAGTCGTACCAAGTATCAAGTTCATGCAACCATGAGTGCAACACTTATAAGTGTTCAGAATCAGCAACTGCTGTGTTCCAAGTAACAGTTACTGTGGAGGAGCATAAAGGAGTTGATTCAAAAGTGGTAATCCTAAATAGAACTGAAATTTAGAAAGTGACTGAAGTAAAACAACTTTTCACTAAACCTCTGCATAGTCTTTGGTCATTTTTTTTGGTGGAAAAAACTTAGGAAACTTATGAAAAGTTTTGCTACTAATGGATATATTTAATGGGTGCTCAATACTGTTTGAGTGAAATGCTTGTTTCAGTGAATGGTGCAAACTCAGAGGTGGTTGCCTGCTTTTAGTCACATTTGCAAAGAGTTGAAGTTTTTTCTCTTAGAATATTATGGCTCTTTTGAATGTATTTTTAAGTTTAGGAAATTATTTCAAATAATGGACTTATTTCTTTAAATTACAGATTAATTATTGCCTGCCAGTGATAGTGACAAACTAGAATAGCCTGCATTCCACATAAAAGAGTCAAGTGAAAAGTAGTAAGAAGACTTCTCCCTTTTCAAAAGGGAACTTAAAACACAGAGATTCTTCACTTTTTAATAGTGATTTGTATTGCTTTCTATTCTTTGTCCAAGGTCTTGTTTAACAGACCAAATATTTCTCAACTCATAAGCTGGAATAATCTTCAAGCTCTTCTGTGGACTATTTGCTATAGATTTGTGAGATTGATAGAGTAATGAATTTCTGTTAGGTGTTTTGGGCTAGCTGAATATTTTGATTAATCTTAAATTAATTTTTTGAGAACAATTTAAACTTAAATTGGGAAAACTGCTTTTATTGTTGGCCTTTCTGGACGCGTCTACTTGAAATGCTGTAGGACAAATGTCTTATTTCATAGCATATCCTCCAGATGGTGGTAGAGACTTAAACATGATTTAAAAATATTTTTCTCTGTCATCTAAATTTGAGTAGGTATACTTTTTCATACCTAGTTTTGTTACTAGAGCTACATTGAAGTGAACAATAATAACAACTTATTTTTTTAGAAGCCTCTCCTACATAATCTAGTCCACTGTTGCTGTTGCCCAGCATAGGGACATAACAGTTGAAAAGTAGAAAGTTAAGCAACTCTTCCATTATAATATTATTCCACTTTTTTTTTTACTATCTTCCTAGTATTTGAAAGTATTTGAACATGGCCTCTTTAAGAGACAGGATGAGCAGAAGTCAAGTATCCTTTTGTACTTAAGAGTGTGAATACCAATATTTTCTTGTGCCTTCTGAAAATGGAGAGATAACAATATGGATCCTACTTAACTCCCATAGTTGTATTGACAATTTATGGTGTTAATAATTGGTGCACTTAGGTCATCGTCCTTCAATCCAAGTCACTTGTAGCAGGAATGTGGAGACTGTGATTTAACTGATCTTTAGAATATTATTAATTACTTTGCTACTTTTATTGCTTTTTACTAATAAAGCTGTAAGTAAATATAGAAAAGCATTGTTTTTTAGGGTTTTTGGGTTTTTTTTGCTTAGTAGTTAGCCCCCATGATAAATGGTTTTTCTCATACCCACCTGGTTTCTTGGCTAGACTGATAAAAATGTAGAATGAGTTTGTATTGATAGAATGGTAAATGAGGCATCTGTCAGAGAAAGCTTGAAATAACTATATCTTGAAGTAGGATTTCAACAGCTGAAAAGCTTTCCTTAGGAAACCAGTTGAATAATTACTTTGAAGCCGAAGTGGCTTAGTGTATTAGTTCTAAACCCAACTGTAATGGAGCATGCCTCACAGTACTTTAGTGATTGAACAATGATCAATGGTTGGCAAATGCTCTAAAAAAGCATGCCAGTTTGTTTGGAAGGAAAAATCTTTTCAGAAGTGTTATAATTGAAAACAATCCAACACAGCATGCTTTATATCGCAAAGAATGAGGGTGAAACAACTGACAGTAACCTGGAGGTGTTGTTCTCCACTTCTTCCTCTAGTAAGTAAATACTGCCTGTTGGAGTAACCTTGACGTTCAGTGTCCTTTGGGGAAGTTTTGTGAATGGTGAAAGGATATTATGGGTAGATTCTAATCTTCTTGTGAGATAGACTGAGACTTTGATCTGCATGTGTTGGATGATTCTCAGCTACACTGTGGCAAGGACTGTCTATTAAATTTTATGGGATCTCTTCACGTGTGCTTTGAAGTCTATGGTAAACTTTAAATTTTCCATTTCCTTTTTAAGTCAGCAATAGTATAGTGATTCCTAGGTTAAAGTTTTTGAGTAAGAGTTTATCCAGATGGATAAGTGGTATTACTTGGATGATTTTTACATGGAGACTTGTCTGCTTACTGCAAGTGTTTGATAAGTAATTGACATTAAGTCATTGACACAAGAATCTGGGCTTCTAGGAATTAAGCACAAGTCAAATACGACTTCATGTTTTCATAGTCTGGTTCTAGGAGAAGCCATTCTTAGTACTATGACAGATCCATAGCTGTACTTGGCAAATACTGTGGAGTTATATCTACAATTAGCATAATTTTTCTGGGAGCCATGTGCTAGAACATAAATTGAAGGTCTGTCAGCATTGAAACAACTGAGGTGAATTGCTTCAAACAAGTGTCTGACTTGAATTTCACTAGTGTTTTGTATTCCATAATTTCTGCTTGGAAATATAACAGGTATGTTTTTCCAGTCTTGAAGACAACTTATTTTAAAACGTTTTTTATGGGTTGTAAGAAAGACTGATCGTAAGTTTCTAGAAGTAGCTTGTGACTTCTCAGCAGAAAACATGAGGGAATGTATAACAACTTAGTAATTTTGATGTTATGTAATGCCCTTGTATATGAAACCAACTGGAAAAGCAAGTTTTTTGTGATGTAAGAGATATCTGATCATATAATATTTTTGAGCCTCCTATAGTGTCTTAAAAGGATTGGAGGGAATACTGGTCTTGGATAGTCGGTTTGAAATCTTTCCAGTTGTTCTAGAAGAAAAAAAAAAAACAAAAACAAAAACGAACAAGTCAAAACATAATAAAGGGACCATTACTGTTGTTACTTGAAGACTACTATGAGATGTAACTTTATCATACCTAAGGGGTCTTTGTATTGATATGTTCAAATCAGCAGAAGGAGTAACTTGAGATAAGAGTTATCTCTAAGGAACAGCTTCAGAACAGACAAACCTTACAAAGAAGCCCTTGCTGTATATTGCCTAGACGGTGGCAGCAAAGTTTTGTACTGACCATATAGTGATTCATACTTCCAATGGTAGTATCAGAAGCTTCAAGTTTCTGATACAACCCAGAAAAATGTTTTGAAACAGAAGATGAGCCTGTGAACTAGAACAAAGAACAGTCCCTGAAAACTGAGATAATGTGTTATGCCACAGTGTAACAGGGAAGTTAAGGGGAAGGCAATATCTTTGTCACCCCTACTGGCTGTTTTCTGCTGCAAGACCTTAGCTTTTGAAGGTTAGCTTTTGAAGGTATAACCAGCTCATTTTATTGGGTAAGACAGCAGGCAATTAGAGACTTGCTGTCAGATAACTGATAAGTTATATGCATTGATGAAAGGTGCTGCATTTCCTTTTTCATGGGTTCTGAAAATTAAAATTCCGAAAGCAGATGATAAGTTTCTTGTCTTTTTGATAGGCGCTTGGGAAGTCTGAAATCTGTTAAAGTTACACAGAACCATAGAATATGCTGCATTGGAAAGGACCTATCAAGATGCTTGAGTCAAAATTCTGTCCCTATGCAGAACACCCAGATAATCACTCCATCTAAATGTAAAGAATCACACACCTGAGAGAATTGTCATAAGTTTACTTCTTGAGCTCTGTCGGGCTTGATGCTGTCAACCCTTCCTTCAGAACCTGTTCCAGTGCCCAACCACCCTCTGGGTGAAGAACTTCATTTTAATCTCCAGCCTAAACCTTCCCTGACCCAGTCTCAGGCCATTCTGCTGGGTTCTGTCACTGTCACCACAGAACAGAGATCAGTGCCTGCCCCTCCTCTTCCCCTTATGGGGAAGTTGTAACTGCACTGCGATCTCCTGTCAGTCTCCTCCAGGCTGAACAGACCAAGTGACCTCAGCCAATACTCATGTGGCTTCTGTAGTAAAATAGCAAGCACAATCTTTTGCTTCAACTATGTGAGTTAAAAATTTCCTTTTCAATTATTGTTAAAAAAATCCTCACAGGCAGTTTAAAACCACCTCATATATTAACAAAAAGATCTTTCTTGGAATTTTTTTCTTGGGAAAAGGAAATAAAAAGCTGCCTTTCTTTCTGTGCTAGTCCTGTAAAATTACTGTGACAACCAAGTTTTTCAACAGAGCAAATTGCAGAACTTTTGCTATTTAAGTGTAGATTGGAGTTTATAGTATCGCATGTTTGTAATACTGCATGCAATACTTGAATATCCATTTAACCTTTAATCCTCTAGCAGTTTAGTGACGGCAGATAACATGTTTAAAGGTTGGATCTTGCAGTTTTATTCTGACCTTAATGATTCTTTGTAAGTTAAGTTAGCCATACAGTTCATAGTCTTTTAAATCAATGGGTTCCTTTATTCCCTTGGAAGAAACATGAATCAGAGTCTCATTATGTAATGAGCTAAGGCATACCTCATGGGTAAGGTATGCTCAATTCACTGTAGTATAACTTGGAAGTGAGGATCTTTTGTGCTTGTGGTGACATCTATGCGCTGATTATTCTGATCTTGGACTAATGATGCATGTACCTTGCCTAATTTACTAGCCCATTATGGTGTGGATTTAGGACTAGTCTGAAAAAACAGATTAGACAGGCTTGATTTCTGAAAGCATTCACAACACTGAAGTAGTAGGACTACTTCTCTAGAATGTCTAGGAAGGTTTCTTTTTAGAGTTTGAGGTTTCAAGGTATTTTACAGCCCTGAATGTTTTGCTCTTGGCAAATGTGAGAGTTCATGAACTAACGGTGAACTTTTCTCTTGTATTGCCATTCTAACTTGGCACACAGAACAGTAGATATCTTCAACAGTAATTTATTAATGGAAAGGTCTTAATTGCATATATATATATATATGGAAATATACATGTATGTTAATTAGTCATAAAAAATTACAGGACTTATGTGGTCCTGTGTACTTATTCGTTTAAAGGTGCAATTTTGTGCTGGCACAAGCAGTCTTGGGTGTGTAGTGCTTCTGACATTTTAAAGGCTTAGTAAATTATTCCAGGATACTTTTTCTTTGTGGGGTGCAAATACTGTAACATACTGCTTTATAGTTTTTAGTTTCCTAATGGACTTCTACAATATTCACTGTATGAGATAATATGGAGTGTTAAAAGATTTTCCTAAGTCATCGTGTTCTAAAGCATGTTCAACTTATAATACAGAGAGCTGAAGATTTTAGCTTGAAGTTCTCTATCTGAAGTTGGTCATTTCATGCCACTGGCTCATCAGTCCAGTTGATTTTGACCAGCTGTCTTAATGTCTTCAAAACTTGGCAGTATTTGTCAAGACATGTATTAAACCTTTTACTTTCTTATGATCACCTGTGCATCGAAGTAACATGACAGTATGACTCTTTTGGTTTTGTGGCTACTCAGTTAAATATCAGTTGTAATCTCCAATTACTCCTTCTAAAAAGTGAGCATGAAGGGATGGTACAATATTGCTACAGCTTGTTTTGTTTTGTGAATTGACACTAGTAACAGCCATGTCTTCTATCCATGATGTACTTCCATTAATGGGAGAATCTGACACTGAGTCCAGTGATCAAAAGAGCTTTAAGTGAGTTTCATTTGATACACATATTTTTGAAAAACTTGTTACTGGCTTATCTTGCTTGTATCCATTATGCTTTAAGCTTGTGTGCTAGTATTGTATATCACTTGCATACAGTTGATAACTTTTAGTCTTCTGTTATTGCTGAGTTGAAGATGGATCTGAAATCCTTAGTCTGAAAGGGTTTGCTTTAAAGACCTTTGGAATTCACAAAACAGTAATAGTTTGAATGCTGGCTAGTGAGTTTTACTAACTTTTCAGTGCTTGAAATTAAGAGCTAGAATGAGAGGAAATTATCATTAGTTTTTGCTTTGAATTACTGTGCAGTAAATGTCTTTCATTTAATTCTTCCTCCTAGCTTTGTACTCGATCATTCTGTTCTGTGTCTTTCTGTGGATTCCCTTTGTCTATTTCTATTATGAGGAGAAGGAAGAAGATGATGGCAACACATGCTCAGTAAGTTTACTCTAGCAAATGCACAAAGCAATGAAAAGGCAAATGAATATAGCCAAAATTTGAAAGCAATAATGATTTTTTAAACTTAGAAATGGTATTAACATTGTAAAATTTAAGTCTATTACTATAGTTCCATAGAAATCCCGGAGCAGCTCTTAGTAAGACAGAGTCTGACTTTGTCTAGTTTAAGTGCTTTGTGGTCTCGCATGAAATGAAACTTTTGTGAGATAAGTAAAGTCTTTATTAATTTTTTAAGCTTCCTAAAAATTCTTTTGAGCAAGATTTCATACACAAGAAATTAAAACTTCTTATGTGAGACTTTCCATAGAATAAGAACTGTATATATTGACAGCTTTAAAAAAAAAATCAGAAGATGGTTGTGATTCTGAAATAGGTACTCAAATTTAGTTTCTTTCTACTGTAGTGTTTGCATTTTTTCTTGAAGTAGGCCATAGTAATTGACCTGAAGCTTACATGTTTACTTTTGTAATGCACTGACTTGAGACCTCCCAGGAAATACTGTAATTGCATGCCAGTAAGGTGCTGCATTTCAAATGAAAATACTTTTCTAAAGAATCTTCTGATCAATTTATTGCAATTATTTTCCCTTCTGTTTAGTTGTAACCTTAACATCAGAAGTCTTTTAAAATAGCCATAATATGAAGTATTAGTAGTAAGTATTTTCCTTGAGTGTATTTGCACTGAATATATCCAGGCTTCCAGCCACAAATGCTCAAATGCATAGTTTATGATGGAAACAGAATTCCATGTCATTGTTCATATTTCTTGAGCTATGAGACTCTTCAAGAATGTATGCTTATGACATATATAAAACCATTAATGCTTTTTATGGAGGATTTTTATAGAATACATGTTATGCTAAATATACTTTTTTCATAGTTTGCACAAATCCCTTTACATTCATTTTATGTCAGTGTATTAATTTTCTCTTTAATATTCAGCATGTTAAAACTGCTCTCAAATACACTTTGGGATTCATCACGATTTGTGCAGTTCTTCTGTTAATTGGGTAAGTATTTGTATTGAGCACTGTTCTATGCAAGATTTATTTATCAGAGTTCTGTTCTGTGCTTCTAAGAGGTAAATTATGATGCACTCAATCTGTATAATCAACATTAGCTTAATCACTAATAGAGCTTAAATATCTTGAGAATTATGTACCTGAAAAGTAAGAGTTTAACTGGAAGATAAAATGGTTTTCTTAATTGTGGAGGTACTTGTGCTTCCAAGCTGACTGAACATGCAATGTGAATCAATATCAAGGACATGGTGGCTTTGACACTACTACATTAATGCTTCAGTGTACAACAGGGAGTAAAAAATTTGTCCTCATCCATGTTTATCAAAGAGCTTTTGCCTTTCTTGAGTGCTTTTTCTGAAACAACATTGCAAAATAGCTTTTTAGGAAAATTATTAGATGTTATGTGTTTCTACTTTGCTAAATGGAAATGTTGTCTGAAGAATGTAAGTGTATTGTGTGGTTATACTTGGCTTAATTGTGCCTTGTATGATAAGGGTTTTGCTGGCCTTTGTTTAAAAGGCAAATGTTACTGAAGTAAGTAACCCGTTTGCAGCAAGTGCTGCTTTTCTGAAACTCCAAGTAATAGCAGAAAATTGATTTCAGATCACCATTAAGCGTGACATGCACATCAATGCTGAGTCTTGCTAATGTCTGCTGTATCATAAGCTTTTTAGCATTTTGACTGCAGCAATGAAGTTGGTAAAAATTGCAATAATGTATGCTAAAATGATCCATATTGAAGTACTGGAATGTGAAGTAGAAACTAGAGTGAAATTAATGCTTCTGGTTGTATACCATCTTATTGGAATATTGTTTTAGTTTTGATAAGAGTTGAAGGTACATTTCTATCAAGTCTCTTGTCCTTTTAAGTGAGAGTAGGGGCTCTTAAGAGATTGTAAGCGTTTATTACCTTAATAATTTTCTAGAAATATTACTTAAATTTCTGGCAAAAGCTGTTAGCTCACATCATATCTATAGATGTATTGTATAACACATCCAGTTTAGAAAGCTTTGTAGTGTCTCTAGTAGGTGTCAGCTGAATCCTCAGTAGCTGTAAGCATGTTCGTTCCTCCCTCCCAGTAAGACAGAAAGATAATTCTTGTATTTCCCCTTTAAGTGAGACTGCAGAGACTCCTTTCAGGGGGAAAAGATTCAGTTTTAGAGGCAACTGAGGTGACTGAAGGAAAATGTGAACTCTTATTTCTAGTATAGTTATATATAGATTAAGTAGCATATGTCTCAGTATTTATGTATGTGCTTGTTCTGAAGAAGTTACTTGTGTTGGTCAGCTGATTTCAAAGCAAGGGTAGAGAGTGGCCATGAAAGTCCAGTGTAACAGGAAAGAGCTGAATGTGTTGGAGCTGAAGCTTTTTATCAGTGATTTGACTGAATGTGGTAGTGAAGAGTAGTCTTGCAGTAGTGGGGGATTCTCTCACTAGCAGTTAGGATCAAAGTAATATTAAAATAAACTGGAATTTTATGTACTGGGTTTGACTCTAGGTATCTAGGCTTAATGAACCAGAATGCTCCTGCACACTGGTTACAAGAGTGAGTGGGTTGCAATATTTCCTGTTAAGTGCCTAACAAATAGGCTTTCTTCCTATGCTTACATGACTAGTGTCTCATAGCCAGAGCCGCTGTTCTGATTGGTTCAGGAAGTAATCTGTATGATTAAAACAGGTCAATAAATAGTTTTAAAGGTCTACGTAAGAAAATTTTTGCCTCTTCCTGGTCAGCTGTCCCCAAGTGAATTGTAAAAGCTATATTAAGCTCCAAGTTCGAGTACCTTACCAGGATGTTGCCCTTGCTCCACTAGAGATTGCTGTGACTGTTTTGGGAAACAAATCTGGTTTTGTGCCACATAGTCTTAGAAGTTTTTCTGACTTGATAACACAGCTCAGTGAGTGGGATGCTATTGTCCAAATTGTTATCAGGAGTAGTGTTTGTACCTTTTACTTTACTTGTCTGTTGCAAGGCAGCTGTCTGGTAAAAATGTGTATATCTGTAACACTTGAATCCTCTGCACACAAATAACTTGATGCAGAGTACTATTAAAGTATAGGGCAAATTTATTCTGAGATGCTCAGCACTAGTTTTTACTTGTCATACCTTTCCCTTCCAATAAGTTATGTACTTCCCTTGTACTTCTTCTAAATGTCTTGTGCTTGTCAAGGGGCTTGAGATACTGCAGTCTACATTAAGGCACCCTTAAGCAGTCTAGTATGAAAAAAAAGGTTGTTTTTGAGACTAATGAATGTTTGGTTCCAAAATGCATGCTTTCCTGACTGCCAGTGTTTAGAATTAAACTGGTTACCTTAAATTTTCTAGAACCATTAGCTCTTAAAAAGCTATGAATATATCTAATTATCCTATAAATAGTTATGCAAATTATATCACAGCAGAACTCACTTAAGGAAATTAGTCTAAATCTGGTGTGCTGGAGAATAATTTCCTAAGGATGACAGTTAATGACACTCTGATTTTAAGGATCAAACTTTACCCATCTACGCTTGTGTATTAGCCCTGCCAAGAGTGAATAGTTTTAAACTGTGTCTTGCATTTACTTTTCTTGTTTTGCAGCCTAGATATTGATCTAGATTTTAATCATAGTTTACCCAGGATCTGTTTTGAACAGCATAGCAATTTGCTTCTATTCTTAAAATGATCACAGTTAATAATTTGATTTGTGTCCAGAACTCCAAGTATCAGACATCATAGCTGAGCTGTTTTGTTTGCTTGCATTACGTAAATTAATAACTCCTGTGTTCCTTTTTCTGGGGCCTTTGGTGCATGGAACTTGAGCAGGAGCAGAATCAGATGTCCATCTCTGTCAGTCAAGGTTTATCTAATTGAAGAGTAAAATGTATTCAGTAGCCCCTGCTCTGATTAGTGTTCTTTGACATGCTGGTTGTAGGTAGTTTCAGAGAAAAATCAAAAACAACCAAACAGAAGAACCCTATTGTTCTCAGGGGGAAAAAAAAGAACAAGTTATAAATATACTGAAATGTTCTTCCATCTTGTTTGTTCCCTGCATATGGTCCACAAATAGATAATCCATAGTGGTTCTAAAATAAAAAGGACTTGAGCTCCGTTGTATTCTCTACTTTTTAAAAACCATTTTTATCAAATAAACCTGCAGTTATTTCTTGCTATTATTTCTAAGTAGAAATGTTGCCTAACTTGGTTTTAATAGCCGTGTCTTCGTTTTGTTTTGTTCTTGCTGCTTTACAAGAACTAAATCCTAAGTCAACAAACATGTGTCAAGCAAATGCAAGCTCTTAATCTGCTTCTTGCATAGTCAAGAAGCTTTTCTTAGGAATTAAAATCTTGACTTTAAAATGTAATTTTTTTTTTTTTTTTTTTTTTTTTTTTTTTTTTTTTTTTTTTTTTTGTTTGTTTTTTTTTTTGTTTTTTTTTTTTTTTGCAAAGTGTCAGCTTGGTTTGATGTGATGATTATATGTGCACACAGTTGGTTTACCCCTAATGTTTGAAACAAAAGCATATATTTTGTATTTTAAATTTGAGACTGTTCCTGGAATATACGTATTTGTTTGGGACTTCAAGCAGGGGTCTAATTATGTAGTCTTTGTCATACAAGTCCAAATGATACTTGTGAACATTCTTTATGGACTTCAGTTTGAGTTGTTTCATTCTTTGCCTAAAGTTTTTCCCTTCAAATCTGTTTTTTTTGTGACTTATAGACATTCTATTTCATGTCTCAAAGCCATGGTTTCAGTGGCTTTTTAGTATGGAGGTACTGTTTTTCCAGTTATTATAAACTCAGCTGTTTTGTCTGTAGAGGTGCTGAAGTGTTATCTGACTTTAGAGGGTGAGCCTGACAACAGGAAGCTTTCAGCTGGGGGCTCTTCTACCTGACATAATTCTCTGAGCATTCTCTGCTAGTCTGCTTATTAAAAGAAAAAAAAAACAACTTAATGAACTTCTCTGCAGCTCATTTCTCTGGGCCAGCTACAGAACAAAGAATGAAATGGAGCAGATATATTTAGTTGTAATAATGAAAGATAAACATGTCCATTTATATTTTCATGTTTGAGAAATCATTAATTATTTTATTTTGGCTTTCAGAATTGTATATTTATATGAGAATTTGTCTCAATTGATACTTAAAGTTTGTTCCTCTGCATATGTATCAAATCAGGATAGTAAATCATATTAATATGTCTTCTAATGATACTTGAGTGTAGGGTCCTTAGTTCTTTTAAGACTTGTAAATAGAAAATGACTTGTTAATTGACCTCAGACCTGACTGTAGACCCACATACCTGTACTCTGCTGATCTAAGCATTTGAGGAGAACGTGAATAAAGTGAAACAATGCCTTTTCTTCCTGAATGAATGGTATTTCTATTTTCTTCATTTGGAAGTAGGATTCTTCTTATATTTCACTAATTAGGGTAAGAAAGTTTAATTTTTTTCCTGTATTACAGTGCTTTTGTTCCTTTGGATATTCCCAACAAGAAGAATTCTACAGAGTGGGAGAAAGTGAAGCTCCTATTCGAAGAATTTGGAAGTAGTCGTAAGTTTGAGATTTGTTCTGAGCTTTCCTTGAGTTGCTACTCTGCTGACCTCTGCCACTTGTTCATTGACTGAACAAGATAATTAATTTCTTCGTTCCTCAGTTTTCTAACTTTTTGCTGACTGCTTACCTACAGTAAATCTTTACAGTAAGACTGTTTTCCCTGTTCAGATATAAAACAAAAACTAGGACTATCTTGAAAGCAGACACTGCCAGTGTCTCCTCTCTGTACTTTAAATACAAGTCCCCATTTGACAGCATGGACTCTAGTGTTGTGTCTGCTGATACTTATGGTGGGGGAGCAGGATACTTTCTTCCATGGTCTTCACTTAACTCAGCTCTTAAATGCTACTTGGATGATGAAGTTCCCTGGCTTTCAGGGTATGGTGAGTGTGTATCATGTTGTGGCAGTCTTCAGTCATTTGCCTAATGAAATGCAGTGCTGCAGTTTATCCCAATGTGTAAGTATTCCATTATTTTGTGCTTCATTCTTGATATGCATCAGCGTATTGGCTTTTGTGTGAATGCTTAAGGATATAATTGTACAAGCCTTCATCAAGTTATTCTGCATTATTCTCGGAATTCTGTGCTGACTAAAAGTTCCCTGCAGTGACATACACCAAACATTGACAGAGTTGGCTAATCCCTTCAGGGCCCAACAGTTTTGTGTACAGTTTGCTTAAGTATTCTCTAACCTGATCGTCTTCCACCAAGGGTACATATTCCTTCCAATGCTTCTCACTGAGCTCCCTGGCCTGGGTTTCCTGAAGTCTGGTCTTGCTAGTAAAAGTCTGAGGCAAAGAAGGCATTCAGTACCTCAGACTTGTCATGCAAAAGTCCTGTCTCACCAGGTCCCCTGCCCCTCTCAGCAAAAAGCCCCAATTTTGCCTCTTCTTCCTCTTGCCACTTAAGTACTCAAAGCCCTTCTTGTTTGCTTTGACATCCTTGCAGAGTCTTTAATCATAATATGCTCTGTGCTGTAATCTGTGCTTGTAAGCATAAGAGATGGGGAGGACAAATCCATAGCATATTGAGGGTTTGACTGTGTGCTTGTTGGTGTTTCTCTCACTTTGCAAAGATTATAGCAGCACAGGAAAAAATGCTCCTTAAACTGTTATACAGGTTGTGATAATGGCTGAGCTGAGATGTAAGCTCATTTTTTTAGGTGACCTTGATCTGACTGTAACAAAGTATTTGTCTCTGTCTTTGCTATGAAATTCAGTATAGCCAATGTTTATTTCTAGTAAAGTAAAATTATTGAGATGCTGGTTTGGGATGTGAAAGCCTGATTTTATTTTTTTTTTCTATCAGCCTTCTCTTGTGGTTTTTAATTTCACAGGATAATTCAGATTGAGGAGACCTCAGGTCATCTATTCAAATCTGTACCAAGAGGTAATCTGTAAGATCAGACTAGGTTGCTCAGGCCTTTATCACCTAGCTCTTTAAAACCTCCTGAGTATGGAGACTGAACTCATTGTGGAAAAATCTCTTATTTACCTGTTGTGGATATACTTGCTGTCACCCATTCTCACGGCTGACAGCTGTGCACTGCTGAAGAGCCTGGGCTCCACCTCTTTGCTAGGCACACGGGCTGTACTGGGTATCTCCAAACGTGCCTCTGTTCCGGGTCAAACATGCCTGACTCGCTCAGCTGCTCTGCACAGCACAAGCTCCAACTTCCAACCAATGTAGTCCTCCCCTTAACTTACTCAGATTTATCAGTCTAAACCTGTAGCCAGGGCCTCAGAACTGGTTGCACTATATGGTGCCTTCCTTTTATAGATGGACATGCTGCTGCTGACACAGCCTGGGATGCCATGAGATTTCAATGCTGGCAGGACATGCTGCTGCTGACACAGCCTGGGATGCCATGAGATTTCAATGCTGGCAGGGCATGCTGCTGGCTTATCATCAGATTGCTGTCTCCCAAGCCCTCCACTCAGGGGGGCCCTTGTGTTCTTATAGAGCTACTCCACAGACAGCAGCTCTCTGCAGAAGGTTCTTTTGTGTTCCAGGTGCAGGAGAAACAAGGAAAAAATGCTTGCTCGTTTTCTTTGCTTATATCTGTTGTCCTGTTTTTATATTAATTTGCCCATTTCCTTTGTCCATCTCTAGGGGCCCAAGAAATATAAAGATCTTGAGACACAGAACAAACATCCAGTCATCACTTGGTAGTTGGTTTTGGGGTTATAAAAGGAATGCAAGCTCATCCACTGAGGCAAAGCTTGATAATATACTTCTGGTATACAATTGTCAATTTTTCAGGCAGTTAGTTTCTTAATGTTCCGTTGAGTGCAGTTCAAACTTTTAAAATGGATATTAAATATTGGTTTCAAATATTTGTGCAGGAGGGTCATCAAATACAGTAAGTACATTGTGTGATACACTACAAATAGGGGTCACTTGTGGGGTCACTTTTTTTTTGCCCCTAAATTTCAGAAACAACTGGAATTTTCACAGCTACAAAAGGAAAAATAGTGCTAGGTTTATTTTTGTGAGGTTTTTGTTAGTTTTTTTTTTTTTTTTAATAAGTTTTAAACATAGCTGTAGTATTTGAAACATGGGAATGTATTGCTTTTAGCTCTGGGGAAGTTTTTTATATTATATAGCAAAAATAGTGAGAGATTTGAGCAATGAAGTTGGATTTGATTGTGCTATGCTATTCTATTAGTTTTTGGTGGCTTTGGAAGGAGGCCTGGTAGGGTTGATCAGAAGAGGGGTGCAGCTTCTCCTAGAGGAGGGTCATGATTTCTCAGTTTGCAACTGCTTAGTGCTGTGTTCAGTAAATAAGAGTGGAAACTAGCTAATGAATAGAAACAGTATATCTGTGAATAGAGGGGGGGGAGCTTGGGGGAGAACAGTAAACTCTGGTTATGAATGAGCACAAACATGCAATTGTTTGCTGAGGTTTAATTTCTGTAATTTTACTATAAGTTTTGATGTTACTAAGTAACTAAAACAACTTGTGATGTCTTGTGTGGTGAGGTTAGGGACAGATCTGTACTGAAGGATTGTGCAGAGGGTTTTAGGGAGTTAAATGCCTTTTAATTTTTTCACTCTTGTATTCTATCTCTTTTTATTACTGGAGTTATAAGGCTATAGTAACTCTATAGTCCCCTGAACTTTTCCAGCTTGTTAGTCTGTATATGCATTTAGTGAAGCTGAGGAATTTTTTGGTGGGTTGAAGGATCCATGCTTGGCTGATTCTGGATAATGCTTTTGGTAGGAGAGATCAAGTGATAGCAAACAAAGCTAAGATGAACCATCCAGAATGCACATGGAAGTTTTGCAATTTACCACAGAACCTTGGAGAGGCTAGAAAGAAGTCTTGAAGAGGTATTAGACAGCTATGGGAACAAGTTCCTTAGTTTTCAGCCATTTGGGTGAATGCAGCTTCTGTGAGCTTGTAACAGACTCTTGTCTGTCCCAGATCCTACAATTTGAGATAAAGATCTGCTGTGGTCAAAAAGCTCTTCTAGGTAAATTTCTCATCTAAGTTATGACTGGTAACACTGGTAACTGGGAACTAACTATTTTTTAATAGTTTTCTTGTTTCTCATGAACTTAAATCTCATCCGGAAACTAATTTAGGAAGAAGTGTTCTTATACATCTACTATATTTTCAACAAGTTCTTTTTTTTTTTTTTTTTTTTTCCCAGATGGCTTGACTGCACTTTCATTTTCCATTAGTTCCTTGACTGTGATTGGAATGTTGGCAGCTATCACTTACACAGTAAGTTATGTGAAGTTTTCAGATTTTTACCTTCACAATACTTGTGGTTATCACTGGCTGTACTTCTGTGGAAAACTTGTCATCCTAAAAAGGCTCAGCAGTATCTTTAGTTCTGAATTTTCATGGTTTGCAACATTCATTTTAAGTTCTAACTTTTTGCTGTAAGTTTAAGGACCACTGTTCTAGTACTGAGCATAGATCAGACTTAATTTTGATGTGTTTATGCAAGGAGATGTCACACTACTTATGACTTGTAACACAGTCACTGACTTTTCTTGTTCTTAAACCTTATTTCTCTACCCTGATGTAGAGAATTAAATGTTGCACTTTTTTTATTCATTGACCTGTGGCATAACCTAGAGTTGATACAGAGCTCAAGTGCTGCAGTTCTTTCTGAAGAGTTCATTCTGTTACCAGTTGTAAACAATGTGAATAAGGTTATGTTAGTTCAACTGCTTGACTCTTACTTAGAAAGCAAAGGAGCTGTTTTAACTTACTAGCTTTGGCCAACATTTAATGTTTGTGGTCACTTGCTTTCCCAATCAGTTCTGCTTCTTCATTCAGTGATTGATCAATGTTTTAAATGCTACATGTTTTAATTTGTCATCAAGGTAAAGTTTTGTAAAAAAGAAGCTTAAAGGCTTAAGATAACTGAGTGATAACAGACAAAGCTTTAAAGTTTCTCAGAAATTAGTTTTTCTGACAGATTTTAATCTATAAGTTCATGTCCTTGCTAATATAATGTTTTCTTCCACTGGAGCCTGGCTCTAACACAGTTGTTCCCATGTAGCTTCACTAGTGAATTCTAAGAGCCTTTGTGGCAATAGCTTATGCAGTAAATTATTTTGAAGCACTGGTACCCAAGGAGGTATGTTTCAAGCAAACTATAAATGTATAAAAGTTGAAGAAGGATTTAAGAAACGGGGAGGGGGTAAGATGCTTATGAAATACTACCTTCAGACTCTTCAACGAGTAACAAGTATAGGTAATGATTTTCTGTCTCTCCAGCTGGTGTAAGTTACAGCAGAATTATGGAAGGCAGTTCAGTACAGGTTTGCAAATGTGTCAGAACCCTGGCAGCTTAGTGGTGTCAGGTAGGTAGGAGGGCAATTAGGTGGATCAGCTGGTGGGTATCTTAGGTGAACTTAATTGCTCTCAGCCCCATTGAGTAAGCACTTTAACCTGACTAAAATGATACATTTTATTACTTTAAGCCTTTTCTTAAAGTGACATGGGTCATTACATTATTCAGGCTATCTTGCTGACATCTGGTTCATGTGATGGTGAAAAAAGATCTAGACCTCTACTTAGCCTGTAATAACATGCCAGATTTTAATTTGCTTCCCTTAATTATAGAAGAAAATATTGATTTCTTGTTCAACTACATTACGTTGCTGAAGAGCACATATAGTACTATTTTAGCCACGAGACTAACAAAAGAAAAAAACTGATTAGCTGGGAGAATATAATCAGTGTTTTGTTCAAACAACCAAGTATGGTTTTTATAACTGTTAGCAAACATCTAAAATGTGAGATTGTGAAAATGAAACAACTTTATTCCTGACTGAAATGTAAGCAATTTACAACAAGAACCTTAGCAGATGTGGTGCTTTTGTGATATGGTTTATGGTTTAGTAGTATTCCATCAGAAGTTGAGCTTGATGATTTTGGAGGTCTTTTCCAGCCTTAATGATAATAAGCTTCTTGGAGTTTTTTCAATTTACTGCTAATATTTCCTACTTTCAATGTTATTGCCTACTTATTTTTTAATCCAGAATGGTTGTAGGCACTATTCAGCTGAGTATCACAGTATGCCTCTGTCCTCAACACTAGCTGAACTTGAAATATATGGAACCTGGAAATCAGTGTTCAATGACTTCAGTGTTCTGTGTTGTCTGTGTTTTCTCAGATGAAGACAATACCTAAATCTTCAATATTGTTGCTTTAATGTCAATGTGTTTACAACTTCTACTAATACTGAGTGATAAATGAGGTGAAACATTAAGCATGAGAACTAACTCTTATCTGAATGCCTTAATTACTAAGATTTTTGGGCTAATTTGGTGCTTTGTAAACTTCAACTGAGCTGTCTGTGCAAATGCCTGGAGTGTGAAATTGATTTCCGTTATTTTTAACTGCTGTATTTCATCCTTCTGGAACTATCTGTTCTGTTTTACAGTAGGTGTTAAGGGCGAGTGGGAGAGCCGGAGGAGCTATTTTACAGAAGTTTTGGGCATGAGCACACACAGGAGTGGGTTGTTATGTACCTCTGATGTGAGCTTTTTGTCATTGTTTGCAGGCAGCTGTAGAATCTTATGCTGAAATAGTGAGCCGGCTTTGATATATGGGTGGACGGAGGTACAAATGTGTCACAGACAGTGGAAAGAACACCTATTAGAAGGTCTATTCTCCAAGTTGGAACTGAGTTTTCTTTATGCTCTGTAGCTTTCATAACTCCTGTCCCACCGGCAGTGATGGTCAGGCTTCCATATTTAAGCTATTTTCACCTGCAACAGCATGGGCTGGACTCGTCCCGATGGTATGGCATAATCCAAAAATTGCTTCAGTAATGAAGAGTTTTTGGCCTGTTGTTGTACTTCCCAAAACCTCAGGGAAAGGTTGGCTCAGAGCTTAGTCTGTCTTTACCAGATGGGATTACTCTACTTGCTCTACTTCAGAAGAAGAGAACATGATTCTGGAAGGAGTAATTGTTTTCTCTTGGTAGTTTCTCGTGTCTTTGTGTTTGGGGTGGATTTTTTTTGCTGTAATAGCCTTGTATTAACAAAATCACCTCTAGATGAGACAGACTTAAGTGCATAGACAAGTCTGTAGGGCTTTGTTTGCAGTGCTTGCTACTGATTTTGGACATCTCACAAGTAAGTAGTTAGGCTCCTATGTTTTTCAGGTGATCTTCTGCTGCCTATCAAGTTGTTTATCCTGGTTTCCAAAGGTGGGAGATGTTTGTGCATAGTTATCAAACCACTCTTTGATCATTGGTGTTAGTTGTTGTTTTTAAGCACAGAAAGAGAATATTGTTGTGTAAGAGTGAACAAAAGAACAAAGACACCTATTTCAAAATTTTACAGAAGTGCTTAGCAGATGATGGAAAAAAGAATAGATGGGGACATCATGTGTGGTATCTGAGTCCCTGTGTCTCTGGACAGATGTGATCTCAGGTCTGTGGTTTACACATTGAAGAATTTAGGATTTGTAGTACAGACATAACTGAAATGTTTGGATTTTCCCCTGACTTCTAAATATCCTCAGCCTGTTTCAGTGCCAGAAAAACTTCAGGCCAGAAGTTTCTATTCTGTTTTCAAAGGGAAGCTAAGAACAGGTATATCTGGTCTTCTATATGCTCATTCACAGTAAAGAAAAAAAAAAATCTATGCTAAACGCTTATCTAATAAAGGTTGTATTGTAATAAATAACATGTTAGCAAATCCCTTCATATATAATTAAAAATGGCTTTATATTGAATGCTTAATATAATGCAAAACACTAAAAATAAGTAGGAATGCTGTGACTGCAGTTACTGATTTCATCTTAAAATGCTATTTATGGGAGAAACCATGAAAGAGATGAATCAAGTGATTTTTATTAGAGTCCCTGGCAGTGCAATTTATCCAGTCTGCAATTAGTTAAATGTATATTAATGGTACTGCTTTGTGTGGCCTTCAGCATGAAGAATTAGATTATAGCTGCTCTAAAACTGAATTTCTGTGTTGTGGTAATATACAATACTGTGAGGAGTTGGGGAGGAAAAAGGCTTTGGCACTGTCAGCAGGTAGAATTTGAGAAGTAGAGAGCAAAAGCTCACTTCAGCAAGTGTGTGCTCCTAGGCTTTCTTTATGAATGCAAATCCTCCTGCTTCCACCAGAGGAGGGATACAGCAAGATGGAGTTATTGAGACTGTAAATTGCTGCAGTTCAAATTATGGAACTAAGAAATTTACCCCAAGGACTAATCTAGTTAAAATCTATTTTTTAAGGATCAGTCCAGTGTTTGGGCCCTCTCAAGACCCTGGTTGATTTAATATATATTTCTCTGAAGTACATGGTGAGCTGCTCATGCAATGAAGAACAGAATTCTTATCAGGTCATACTGTGTAGCATTTGATATTTTGGGATTTGGGGGTTGAAGGTGACAGTTGAGGGACAATACAAATTGAAGCATCGTGCTGGACTAGAGTGATGGATAACTGAGCACTTGTGTTACTGACTATGATACGTGTGTAGGTAATGCTACAGTTCAATGGGTTTGTCATTATATTAGATTGCTGGGTTCCATTTTCTATGGCTTCAAACATCAAAATCACAGTGAGTTCAATCTAGAGGTGCATAGAGAGAAGAGCTTTTCTTGCCTTTTGAGGGAAAATGCAGAGTTTTGCTTTTGAGTTGTGAGCTTTTTCCTCAGCATCTGAATGGGGTCAGATGAAATACACTGTTAAAATTGAAATTGCCAAAGAAATAAAACTTCTTTGGTATGACAAGTTCCTGATCTCCTCAATTTCTGTGAAATACTAGTTAAAAGCTTTGGAAGGTATTAGTAATAAATACTGATCCTGAAAGCATCTTATCCCTTAAGGTAAATCACTGGAGAGGGTATTAGCATGGAAATTACCAGCTTAAGGAGTTAGTGCAATAGTTGCTTTTTCCAAGAAAAGGTCAGTGAGAAATCTCAGAACTACTTCCATTGATAACTTAATACAGAAGATTCTGTATGATTTTTGTACCTACTAAAAAGCAATAATTATTAGAAGAATTAGATTTTAATTCAAGTTCCATGCTTGCTAGGAAATACCTTCAGAAGTCAAGAGCTAATATTTGAATAAAGGAGCAAAACAAATGTTTCATGGCAATGACTTAGTGGATGTCTTATCAAAACATACAAACATCTGAAGGAAGACTACAGAGAGTATGGAGCCAGGCTGTGTTCACTGGTACCTAGGAATGTGACCAGAGACAGAGAACAGAAGCTGAAACATTGTGAAGGTGACTGACCACTGGCACAGGTGCTTAGAGAGTTTGTGGTGTCTCCTCCTTGGAGATACTTGGGAGCCATATCTTTGTAGTCCTGGACAAGCAGCTCTAGGGGGCCCTGCTTAGGCAGAGGTGTTGGACCAGGTGACCTCCAGAATCCCTCCAAACTGCAGGTGTTCTGCTATGTGGTTCTGCAGGGCTTGCCGTGGTACCAGTGGGTCACACTGTGGTGTAACTCATGGTGTGAAGTGTCTTTGGGTCTAGCTTGTGAAACAGTTGAGGTGACAATGACTGACAATAAGATTGGTTCTTTATTGTATTCATTTTTTCCACAACACTGGTTTTGCGTAAGAACCTTATTTAGCTCATTTTGGACAACTATTTAGTCCATCACAGCTGATAATTTGTGGGAAAAAAAGAAGAAAATATGTATTAGAGATTCTTACTATGATTTATTCACCTCAGTACAGCTAGTGTTTTAAAAAGTGCTGTGGGAACTTTGTTAAAAAATTGTGCAATGTCAGAAAATAAGTTAGTTATGTTCAAATAACTGCTAGCTCATGCAAGACTATTCTGTGTCAGAAGATAGTAATAACTTTAAGTACCTTGTCAGGTGGCAATTTTTTTAAGTTGGGTAAGTAAAAGGGAGACTGGCAATTCAGAGTAGGGGAACAACCAAACTTTAATACCTATTCTTAATCTCAGTAATACAAATTTATTTTTCCATAATTTTGTAACTTTACAACTTGGTTGGATAAAAAGTGAAGCTGCTTCCTTCTGTAAAAATATAAAAGCTTCAGTCAAGTTTCTTTTGACTGACTTTGAGCTGCTGCTTTTTAGCATGTTTTTTTAGAATATAATACTAAAATTTCATGTTGCATTTCCTTGCTGAATACACCAAAGAATAATCTTTTCTTGATTTTAATTGACAGTTTGGAAGACCAGGAAGGGACAAGAAAGATGCATCTAGGAAAGATGTATATGCTAAATTTTTAACTTTTTAAGGGAAAATGCTAAAATAGTGTAGGAGAATAATGCAGATGAAGTCTACAAATGTTCACTTGATATGCTAATATTGTTACTAGCAAGAGCATAAACATAGATTCCATTTTCTCATGCATATGCAGTGTTTAAATGAAAAACATTATTTAGACCTATGTCTTGATATGTCTCAATTATCAACATAATCCTTAATTGATAGTTGGTTTCCTGGTTTTTTAAACTTTATCACAAAGTCTCCTTTCTTGGCATTACATAATGTAGAGTACTGAAGTACAATGCTTGATATTTAAAATTGTTTTGTATGACTTGTGAAAAAGTGATCTTCAGGGGAGCTTCTCTAAATCCATGACCTTGATGATTTATTCTGATAGCTGTCGATGTCTGTAAATATGGAATAGTAACAAGAAAATGATAAATTGGGCCTGCAATGCTACGCTGGTTTTGGCTGGGGGAGAGTTTGAAAGAGTTTCAGAGATTATGTAGTTTGCATCCATTCTTTCACTAATGTGATTGCATTGAAATGGTTCTACGTGGCCTTAGGTATTAGAACAATAGTTGTCACCTCCAGATTATATGAATACAAGAGAGAATCATGAGTTACTTATACAGCGATAGGCAGATTAGTTTTTGAGTGATCTTGTGCATCTCATTTAGCCTGTCCTTGAAGGATGATTGTAATTGGCTTTGTCATTTTTCCAAACTTTTAATAAGCACTATTTGATTTCTTTTGAAACTATAAAATGCTCATTTTTAGTCAGTCCTGAAAGAGGAAATGTTAGAAAGCTTAGCTTGTCTACTCACAAATGTGATGGCCTTTTCACACCTAATTTTTGTCCAGATTACAATTTACTTTTCTGCAGTTGACGTTATTAACAACCAAAGAGCTTAAAGCCTTTTAGAATATCTTACCTTAAAAGCATTCACTTACTAATTATATTCTTTTAAGCAGGCCTCAAACAGCTATTGAGAGATTGAGATGTTAACAGCATTCATCATCATTACTATTTCATCACTTCAATGCTAATTCTAAAATAGAAATGTAATTCTTTGATTATGTTCATTTCTCTATGAAGTAGTAAATAACCAAAATAACAAATGAGTTTGACATCTGTTTTAACAGCCTGATTCCTGCTACACTGTTGGAAAACTGTGGATATTAAACTGGTTGATAAATTTTAGTTTTGTACTTTAAAATTTTAGAATTGAAAAGTAGATTAATCTTTTGGTTGTTAATGCTTTTCTAAGTCTGATGGAGCAGTATAGAAGGTGATAGCTAGGTGAAATAATTATTGTCAGTATTGTAACTGAAGCAGAGTTAATTCTTACCCAGATGTTTTGTCCAGCAAGCACAAGCTCACAGTGTGTAGTAGAACAGCTGTGGTATGGAGGTTGTTGTATTTGGCTTCTGTATCTTAGAAAGCTTTACAGCATTTTTTGGTCCACTTAAACATGGACAAATAACAAGTCTGTGTGGTGAAGTGAAAACGTTATGAGAAATGAAGGTGGTTATGAGAAATAGCAGGATACTGTGGGGATGAAGAATAGAGAAATGGAGAAACGAGTGCTCTGTGCAAGATTCATGTTGTGTACTGCGGGCCATGCAGGAGTTGCCATAGTGAACCTGCCTGTTCTATTTGGTCAGTCTGCTCTGGGCTTTGAGATTTTTTTTTTTATTACAGTTATTCAAATATGTGCAATGTGAAGATTGGATGCTAAAACTTGCCATAAAACCCTGAAATTTTACCAAATAACAAGGTGAATTCTTTCTGAAGCTGTGTGGCAAGAGATTTTTAGACAAAGCAAACAGCCAACTGACCATGAAGGAGTTTGTTATTTTAATTTGCATTTAGTTTGCATTTAGTAGGCTTTCTCCATTACCCCTCATAATTTAAGGGAAGATACATGAACTGTTGTCACTATTTGCCATGCTTTAATGATATTCTGGAAATAAGATTCTCAAATTCCAGTTTTTATTTTTGAATGGTAGTATGAGCAGGTAGTCAAAGATGGAGATATGGCTTAAGAAGAAAGAAGATGGCGAGTCCCAGTAAGATAAGATTATTTTTCAGGAGAGCTGTGCAGTCAAGCTGCACAGAGAAGATACAATTTCAGTCAAGGTGGAGTCCCAATTTCTGTTACACAAACTCAGTGTTGCTTGTGTTGGTGTGACACCTGAAAGTGCACCTCCTTTGAGACTATCTAATTGGACTGACCAATGTGCTCAGTCAGGAGAAATGCTGGCAAGAATGCCTTGTATCCATACAAAACTGTTCTATACAAGTAACTGAATTGTGTCAATTGTTCTGAAAGGTAGAAGGTATTCTGTGACTTCCCTCATGGTTAGCATAATAAAAATAAAAAGCTAATTAGGCTACTAGTATATAAAAGCATCTTCTATACCAAAATAATTCTTTAAATTGAGGGGTTTGTTTAACTGCAGCATTTGTATTGAAGAAAATTAGCTCATACTTGACTGTATTTCTTAAATACTGCATATATTAAAATAGTTTAGCTGTTTCTAACTTGAAAAGATGCATTTTTGTCAGTCTAGTTTGTAGAACTGAACATTTTCTTTCATGGTCACACTTTGAGGTGAAGTATTGACATAAGCTGTTGTAAGAAAAAACAATTTGAATATTTGTATATTTAAAGCTGAGAGAATTTTTAATGTCTTTTATACAGTGTCTTTTATAAGTCTTTTATAAGTCCTTTATACAGTCTTTTATAAGAGTTCTCTTTTTAATTTGGCTTTTTAATGTGACTTCACTAGAGGGCACTGCTGTGCAAGAAATGTTTGTCAATATTTATTTCTACACTTGCACAAGACTAGATATGCATGTTTAAAAAACCTCGGGGATAACATCACTTTAAAACCACTTGCATCATATATGGACCCCTAATGGTAAATGGCAAGGGAAGTCATTCTGATATGCTGCACAAGTACTTTTTGATAATTTATTGAAATCACAAGTTTATTTCTTAAATATCTTTAACCAGAAAAAAGTTGTTAAGCTGTCTTCATTTTTAGTTCTGGTTGTGCACCAAGCTGATGAGAAAAAAATGTACTTACTCTGTTTGATCTCTAACAAGGAGAGGTTACCCTGCTTGTGCCACAGGTTAATAATTTTTCCGTATCTTACTAGCAGAACATAGCAGATTAGAAAATGAAATATAATCAGCTTCTAGTTAAATTATAATGCCAGTTGCCTTCAGGCTTTTTGCGTGAGATGTTCAGCTTTAAATCATTTAACTCTGTTTTGAAGTAATTTACTATATCATTTTTAATTTTTTTGCTGTGTTCCTCTGATCTATGTACTTCTTGCTGATGTGGTTGATGATTAGGTGTTCCCACCTTAACACGCCCTTTAGGTTGAACTCTTTCATAGTTTGTGCAGTTTAGATCTCTTACACTAGAGGTAATGGTTTCCAGTGGAAAACCTTTCGGGATCTTTCTAATACTCAAGAGTTTATCCCTTAAGTAGTTGCTTGATGCAATAACTTCAGTAAAACATGATTTTATAACTTGTGGTGACTTCACTTTTGTTCTGCTTTCTGTTTCTGAGTGACTATTATTAGCATAGCACACAACTAATAAGGAAGACTTCCCTTATCTGGCGATGGGTTATGTGAGTTTGACAAGTCTCAAGTGTTGCAACATGCTGAGTCTGCAAGAGACTAAGAAGCAGAACAGCAACTCTTTCTTCTAAATCTTAACTGTGAATGACACGAGAGTGGCTGAATCTGCTGCAGGATGAGAAAGAAAGGGACGTGGGAGAAGTGGAGATTAAGCAAATTAGACACAGTGCTCATGTAATTTCTCGTAAGGTGTTTAATGCTCTGTCTGGAGCATGGAGTTTATTTGGGTTCAGTGGTATGCTCAGAGAACAGGTGCATGCTTCTCACTGCTTTTCAGTGCCAACTGCTACTGCACAAAGCTACTGATCTATTTGTTGCATTCATGGGAGTTACAGGCTCCTGCTTTAGATGGATTTATTTTCAAATTACTGTCTCAGACTGAACTATGACTTCCATGAGTAACAAATAAGACAAAATCTCAAAAGCTTCTAGACTGTTCTAATAGTGTTGGGAAGCTGGGTTTTCTGTTGCAGTAAGTTGTTCCGTGTTTTTTCTCCTATCCTTTAAAGTAGAAGCCCTTATGCTTCAGAAAGTCTGTAGGTACAAACTTAATCTTTCCAGAAATGCCTGTGGCCAGAAACTCAAATGAGAACAAGACGGCTCATGGATGATGCTTCTAACTTGTAGTTAATAGGTAGTGAGTTCTTATGATGTGGCTGTCCAGCCCTTAAGCTAAATGATAGTGGTGATCTCTTATGTTGAGCACTTGTGGTGATTCAAGAGAGGAGAGATTTCTCTAAATAAGTTGTTTTAACTATAAATTTAGATTTTTTTTTCTGCTCAAAATGTGGCTTCAATAAAGCTGATCTGGCATACAGGTAGGAGCAGGGATAGAGCCTAAGGCCTTAGAGACCTATCTTTTCAACATGGTCATCAGATTCCAGCCTGAACTGTTAGTGTTTAGTACCAGACTCAGTTAATTTTGAAGAACCTGTGTTACGAAACTGCATGTATGCTGTAATTGACTATTACATTTGGAGGTCTGGTTTTACTCTTTGGTACAATGTCTCTTATTTGACTTAACACTTCTACACAAAAATATTGTCTAACAACTAAGTCCTGGAATCTGCTGTCACAGTGGTACAAATATGTTAAGAATTAATTACTTGTTTTATATAAATTCATGTACACAAATTAACTTATGTTAACTGCTTTAAAGACTCCTTTGATATCTTCTAATTAATATTCTAAACTTTGAACCCACAGTTTGTTTCAGGACTAAACCCTCTCTTGGCAGTGCTGTACATCTTTGGTTTATTTTCCTTTGCTATCCTCAATACATTGTTTGCTTGTTAAGTTGCAGTTGCCTAAAATAATAGCCCTTGAATAATTTTACACTTGTACTAACTCAGGGAATTAAAACTCTGTCTAGGGCAGCCTTGAACTTCTTTATCTGCCTGAAGGGAAATGCAGCCCTGAAAATGAGCTAATACAGCTTCTGTTCAGACCTGTGACACATCGCATGAGATGACTCATCTTTCTGTCCTTCTTTCTGTATATTGTTATCTTGAAAGACCAGTGTAGCCTTTTCCCACATTGATGATGGGAGCCTTACTTGCATAATCATCTTACTATTAGCATCTTCTGCATTCAGGGAAGTACTTTAGACAGACTTTATCACTAGAGCAAGCTTGATGTTCAAGTATGTAGTTCACATTTTCAGAAACAGTAAAACAATGCATTACTTTGAGAGTTGTATTTTTCTTTGTACAAGTTTAGAATAAGCTTTAAAAATTTTATTTCTTAACTATTAAATAGAGTGAATACTTGATATGTTAATCAATCTGTTAGCTGTTGGAAGAACAGGTGGAAACCTCAGATGTTAAAATCTAATTACTTCTAAGTTCAGGTTTGTAAAATTGTTTAGGCACGTTGTCATAGTAATCTTGTATGTGTTTCTGCATACTGGCACTGGTTAGAAATGTTCTGGGTTCCAGAGAGGGACCTCAGATAAATTTAAAGTTGCATTCTAGTTTGTGATGTTGTATTGTCTTCACACATCCCCTAATTTCTGTAGTTATGCTACTAGCTGACCTGACTGAACACTTTGGGGTCACTATGGGCCAAATATTGTTTAGCCCTCATAAATTATCTGGGTGATGGGGTTAAGTAATCATCTAGTTTGGGAAATATGTCAGACTGGGAGAGAGAAACAGATAAAACAGGACAAAAGCCAGGATACAGACACTGACAGATGGGAAAATTGGGCCAACAAGAATGACATCAGATTTAGCAGATATTAAGGTAGATTCTTGCAGTGGGTTAATTCCAATCAACAGTTAGTGCTGGGAGTCAGCTGGGAGATGGTTCTGCTGGAAATGGCCTGGAAGTCCTAATGGGCAGTGAGCTGAGCATGATCTAGCATTGTGCTTTGCAGCAGAAATACAAACAGTGTCCAGGGCTTGTCTCAGCAAGAGTGTAGACATCTTCCTTGTACTTGGTGCTTCCAAAGCCACACCTGGAAATTGTGTCTGGTTTGGGTCCCCTAGTTTACAAAACAGGCAAACTGTGGAGGCTCCAGTGAAGGCTTGTGGACATGATTACCAAGTTGCATTGAGAAAATCATAAATAAAAGCTGAAGGAATTTTTTGTTTGGCCTAGAGAAGAGAATTGTGGGAGAGTGCTTTTTGTTTGCAGAATCATAGAATCAGCTAGGTTGGAAAGGACCTTTGAGACCACTGAGTCCAACCTCTGCCCTAACAACATCTTGTCAACTAGACCATAGCACCAAGTGCCACATCCAGTCTATCCTTAAACACCTCCAGGGACAGTCACTCTACCACCTCCCTGGGTAGACCCTTTCAAGGCCCAGTCACCTGTTCTGGGAAGAACTTCTTCCTTATGTTCAACCTAAACCTCCCCTGGTGCATCTTAAGTCTGTGTCCTTTTGTCCTGTCACTGGTGGCCTGGGAGAAGAGACCAAGCCCCACCTGGCTGCAGACTCCTTTCAGGGAGTTGTAGAAAGGGATGAGCCTTTCTACAACATCAAGCCTGTCCAGGTTCCTCTGCAGAGCCCTCCTACTCTCCAGGAGATTGACACTTGCACCCAACTCGTTGCTACAATTACTGATAAAAAACCTCAATCCCCTTCCCCAGATCATCAATAAAGACATTTAACAGGACAGGCCCCAGCACAAATCCCTGGGGGGACACCACTAGTGACTGGCTGCCAACTGGATGCAGCACCGTTTACCACCACTCTCTGGGCCCAGCAATCCAGCCAGTTTTTAACCCAGCAAAGAGTGCACCTGTCCAAGCTGTGGGCTGCTGGCTTTTCCATGAGAATGCTCTGGGATATGGTGTTGAAGGCTTTGCTGAAGACAATATCTGCAGCCTCATGTAGGTGGCAAAGCAGCTTAATACTCTCTAAGGAGATAGTCTAAAGAGAGAGCTGACAAATTTATAGACAGTTGTCTATAAGTCCAGGCTAAGTTTTGGCATATTCAAAAATACAATAAAAAAATGGACAGTGCCTTGTTCTGGTTCAGTGCATGAGACTTTAGTATGTGAAGTAGGTTTCTAAGCAGGTCAAAACGTGTCTTGTGTACAGAAAAGTCATGATATGACAGCATGTATGGTGACATTTTTAACACACTAGCATTTGTGTTAAATCTGTTCTCAGTAGGAAATGTAAAGCTGTGCTTGAAGGAGGGAGTGGTATTTCTGTGAACATCTAGAAAACTGCTCTTCAAATTTCTGGAAGTATTTAAAAAAACTTGTAGGCATGGCCCTGAGGGATATGGTTTCGTGGTAGACTTTGCAGTGTTAGGTTACTGGTTAAACTAGATAATTGTAGAGGTCTTTTTCAACCTAAACAATTTTCTGAAGTTAGCAAGTGTTCAGGTATCAAAGACTGCAGTAAAATTGTGTGTGTTAATTGCTGAGGGAGAAAGGAACCTTCCTGCTGAGCTGTGCACCAGGAACAACGTATTATCCACAATAAAAAAATTTACCAGCTTATGGGTAATATCTCTAAACTGCCTGCTCAACTTCTGATTTTGGCCTTGACCCATAAGAATCACAGAGTAAAAGAATGAAAGTAGTGCCTTTTTTGTTGTTTACCTTCCCTCAAATAAGTTTATTTTTATGTTAGTGGAAAGCTTATGGGCCTTGAATTGGAAAAATCTGGGGGTACTGTTGATGTAGAAACTGGCAAAACACTTTGAATAACATGGAATTTATTCCTTGTTATAAATTCTAACAAAATTTATGAATGCGAATGGGTATATAAGCAGTCCTGAAATGTAGTTGTTGTCCATGTAACTTTTGCTGCCTTTTTACTGCAGACTTTTTGATTTAGTAAATTAGGTATTTTAACCCCCCTTTTTTTTTTAAAAAAAAAAAAGGAACTTGAAGACTACTAGCTGCAAAGTATTTGTGTATACTTTGCTTCTACGTCTACTACTCGTCAAGATCTAGAAATTTGTGTTTTGCACAAAATGTTGATTTAGATCTAAAGTGGGAAAGTTAAGATTTCTGTAAGCTATGTGCTTTACAAAAAACAAGGGTTAGTTTGATAAATCATCAGTGTGCTGTGTTTATATGAAATCTTAATACATGTCGACATGAGACACTTAAGTACCACTGGAAGTAAGTGGAATGCTGGAATTTGCATCACATGTTTGTTATGTTTTGCTCAAAAGGGGAAAGGAATTGGTTGCCTTAGTAAGATAGGGTGAAAAAAACCACTCAGTAGTGATACCTCGTAGCTACAGCATAGAGCAGCCTTTTCAGATGAAAATATATGGTAGAAAATTTGAGTATGTATATTTCTTTTTTATTTAAGGCTTACGGCATGTCAGCTTTGCCCCTAAACTTGATTAAGGGAACTACTAGTGCATCTTATGAACGTTTAGAGAATACTGAAGATATTGAAGAAGTGGAGCAACATTTATTAAGGATTAAATCAAAGGTAAGGTCTTCATTGTTCTCACTTTCATAATGACTTTTTTTCCTTGCTTACTAGTTCATGGTCATGCTGTCCAGTCTTTGTTCCAGAAAAACTAGCAAGTCAGAAATGAATACCTTGCAGTTATTTGAGTTACTTTGAAACACATATGGTCCCTTGTGTAACAATGATTGCATTCTTTATGCCAGTCCTGCAGCAGTAGTTATTTCTGTCTGTTATTTCTGTCTAGCTAATAAGCGTTAATAAATTAAACTTCTCCTGGCCTGCTTGGATGGAAGAGATACTTTGTAGATATTAACCTCACTTAGTCTGCTACCAGAAATGGCATCCAGTTTCTTGACTTACTCAATGCAGTATAGTTAATGCTGGATACTTGCCACATAGAACTGTCATAATTTAGATTCATCAAACTATTAATCATCTTTATGAATAAATAACAGTTCCAAATATTCTTGCTTCCTAGCTAATGTACCTTGCTGTTATAAATAATTTCTTTATGAGAGGCATACATACGGAAAGCTGTTCTAAGTCCTAGATATCCCTAGGGATGCGAACACCATTTGTAAACCCATGATGGTTTTGCAGCTAATGCGAATGCTGTGCCTCATGTAAGCAAAGCAATCAATTTAACAATCTCAGAGTGCAAGCCAGAGGAGGGTAAGATTTCTTTACATACAGGATGATAGGGGAAAATCTCCCACCTTTTTTTCAACCCATTTCATGTAATGGCTTGACCAGTGTTTTCATGGCCTCGATGGGGAAAGGTGACGTTGAGGTGCCTCATTTCCATCGTGGCTGTCCATCTGTGCTGTTGTATGCTCTGTGATAGTAGACCTGAGCGATGTTGAAGCAGTTCCAACAAGTCTTCCCTTCATACTTGGTTTACCTCTACACTATCTGGGCGCCTTCATTGTTCTAGATACTTTGCTGAATAAAGAAATCTAAAAAGTGGTTTGTTTAAATTACCATGTTTTGGTTTCACACAAAGTACTACAGCACCAAAGGCATCCCTTACTGAGATCAATATGAGAAAAATGAGAAATCTATGGCAAATAGATCATTACTTATTGCAGAAGACCTTGTTGGGTTATGGTAATTTGCAGGCAACTGGTCTTGTTGTTCAGTCTGGCTAAACTATAGGTTCAAAAACTAGAAAGTTCATAACTTGTGTTTATATCGTAACATGACCTTTAGTGGAAACTAATTTTTGTTTATGGATTCTGGTCAGGATTCTGCCTCATTCTGTAATGGAAATCTTAGTTCTTCAACTATGTGTATTAATTTATGAAGAAAGTGTTACTGAGAGTACTATACAGTAAAAATTAGAAGTAAGAAGGTATGCTACTGAGATTCAATATGTAGTATGTTCTTGTACTATTAGTACACATGGTGGATTTATTTCATAAGTGTTAAATAATAGAAGCTTGAACTTGCACATTGGGAGCTTGAACTGCTGTCATAAAGCTTTTTAAGTCACAGAGGTGTTATACAGGGTATAGTGTATGTGTTCCTATTAAAAGTACATTGTAATTTCCAATTTAAGTGTTATGTGTGCCTATAATGTAGTCTTAATCTTCTTGACAAATTTATTTCTTTTTTTTTTTAAATTTCACTTGTATAAAGTGTTGTATTATTTACAGGAAGAATCCTTTTAGAGTAGTAAGAGGAAAGAGTAAGAGTAAAGTAAGAGGAAAATTAATGAGGAATTTCAGAATTTTAAAATGCAGTTTTTGTGTATTTAATGCTGTAAAATAATCTTTTTTTCAAGTATGAGTTTGTAATACACAAGTGTGTATACATCAATGTTGGAAACATTTTTGGTTCAGCTACCTAATGCCTGTTTTGTTGCTTTGGCTTGTAGGAAATAACCAAGATGTGAGGATGTGCTCTCATTTTACAACAGAGTGTAATGGTTCCTGCTCTGTGTCTTAAGGCTCAAAATTAAAACAAGTTCTTAAACATAATAAACTATCTGGTAGATTCAACTAATTCTTAGAGTGATGCTACCCTTTATCTGACATATGTTTCTTGCTCAAGAGTAGCTAAGTATCTGGTGGAATGGTGGAAATCAAATAATAAGTGCCAAGCTGACTATAAAGGCTTAATCATAGAATTTAATGGGAAGTGACTAGAAAATCACCATGTTCAACCCTTCACTCAAAATAGGGACCTCTCTCAGGCTAGTTCTTCATGTTCTTTAGAACATGTTTTTCTTTTAAACCATTTTTAAGCCATGGAGACAATCCACATTGTTAATGTTTTTCACAATTTCATTGTGAAAAGTGGTTTCTGTGACTAAATAGGAGTTCCTCTTGTTGAAACTTTTGACTTTTGTTCTTCATCCTCTTGTTTCTCAGAGAAATTATGCCTGCATGAATTATATACTAAAAATTCTTTAGAGTTGTTGTAAATAATTTAAGTAGCTTGAATTAAGTATGAATAAGTAGCTTGAATTTAAGTAGCTGTTTTCTTGATTTGGTGACTCTTGATCATTTGCACTCTTTGTAACCAGTGCAGAGATGGTCGCCCTCTGTCATCGAGGGATAGACGGACTTTACAACATCTAGAAGAGAGATTAAGGACACTTCGAAGGAGAGAGAGGCATCTGGAGTCCATTGAGAAAAGCTGGTGGACAAAAGCTTGTGAAGCTATTCGACCTCTAAAGGTAAAACTTAGCACTTTTTAATACTTAAATTGAAATAACTTCCAACTTCCTTTTTCCCACATAAATCACAGGTTAAGTTTATTGATTACCACCGTAAATGTCAACTGCTTTTTTTTCTTTTTTTTTTTTTTTTTTAATTTTCTCCAGTACTACACAGTGATAGTCCTATAGTGAATTCTGAGCTGTTGGAAAACCTTTTACTTGGCCTCAACCCTGATTAAGATTAGAAATGAACAAATTCTAGCTGATCTACTTTAGTGCTACTGCCATAGGAAATCTGAGTATCTTACTTTTTTATCAAATGTATGAAAATGAGGAGAAGGAAGAATTCTATAGCTGTCAGTTAGCTGAGGTTAATCTAAATTACATGTATCCAGCAGAAATGAGACACTTTGATAATATATGCATTTGGAACAAGCATCTTGCCAAGGAGTTACTTGATAAATAGTAAGCTAGCTGAATAGAACTTAATGTCATGATACTTAACCAGTGCAAACTGAGGCAGAGCTTTTATCTTGGTTGCTTTGATCTTAGAACTTTGATTTTTAGTAGATACCTGGTTTTGAAAACTAGTAGTTTTATGAACAGTACTGCTATATAAAATATTTCTTGCCAACTAGATATAGGAAGAAATTTCAGCATCAGTTTCCGCTGTAGGCTGCTTTTGAGAAAGCTGGGGAGAGGCGGGTGGGTTGTAAACAATTTCTTCTGTCATTGCTGCTGTTAATGCTGAGTGCTGAAGGCAATGGGCTGAAACTGCAGCTGAACAAATGCTTTCAGTGTGCAATTCTTGCTATGATATATTACAAATATAGATTGAACTCTTTCATGGAAAGGAAAAATATCCCCAACTATTCATGTTAACAGTTTGGAGGCTTCATTTTGATTTAAAAAGTATTTAATACAGCTTGTGTATTAAGTATTAAGCTTCTGTAATTCTGTGTTTTCACATAAAACTCAAATTTGAGAAATGCGTTAGCCATATATTTTGTCTCTAGGACTTTACGAGTTTATTGTGTTCTCACAGGAAAGCATACAATGGCTTTAGGTACTCACAGCTTTTTACCTACAATCTAGATGGTATTGCAATGTCTCCTGTTTTTGCAGTTTGAAAGCTTTGTATTCTCTCAGTAACTGTGACAGTCACTATGAGTTGACTCATGAATCCCAGACTAATGCAGAGTTGCAGGTGGATAATATTTCCTGACAGATTTTTTTTTTTAGACTATGGTTGTGCTATGAAGCATGTCAGAGAACTTGTTTACTTTGACTAGAGCTGTCCTGTGAAGGTGGTAATGTCTGTCACTTAATTACATGTTAACTCTTGCAGAACTCTTTTTGCTGTTGCTTGAAGAGCATTTGGGATGTCTTTGCAGAAATAACTTGTCAATTGTCCAATTGGGCTTTAAGAAAAGGTCAAAATTTGTTCAATATCCATATGTACTACTTCTGTTCCATGTAGAAGTGCAGAAAGTGTCTTGGAGCTTTGCTTACTGTTTCACAACATTTTCACCTTCAGTGCTTTCAGTTTGGATATTGTTCAAATATGTGTCTGCTTCTCAGACTTAAAGAAAAATTCCATTTCTTGTGAAGTAAGTACTGGATAAAGAATCCTTTTTCTGTTTTGTATTTGGGATGGTCAATTTATAGACGTTGCAGGCTCTTATTAGGACTAACAGAACAGAATAACATGTTCAGGGATTTAACTTAATCTTCAGGGTCTTTTACAGTGTTAGCTTAGTGTCTACACGCAAAATTCTGTTATCATATTGTCTTTGTACTGTGTCCTCAAGTGTTCTTGCTTTAATTGTTTTGTTATCTATTAGCATGTGATTTGTTGTTAAGCAAAGGCAAAACTTTTTTCCCCAAGTAGAATCCCTAATTTGATGGTTGTTTTACTCAAAGATGAAGCTATTAGTTTTTCAATTTAGTCAAAAGCTGGGCATCTTAAGATCCCAGGGAACTGAGTATTGGTCAACATGGGGATGTTGAGTAATGTTGAATTAATTTCTTTCTGTGAAATGTGACTTTTTTTCTTTTTTATGGTTTCTTACACTTACCTGTGATACTCTCAGCAACAAGAGAAATGTGGTGCGCTATATGAGTTTATTTAAAAAATTTTGTAGGGAAAACAAACTCCAGAGCTCATAGCTATGTTTGTTCACTATGTGAACACGTCTATAGGATATGAAACATGGAAGTCTGCTTAACAATAATAAATTGGCAGTATTGCATCTGTATTTTCATGGTGTACTTCACAGCCATTGTGAACAAACTGGAGATGCCTAAGGTAGTACAAGAAAATCAAGTGCTCTGTTTTGAGATCTGCATGAGCAGAGATCCCCACTCTCTTTCCAAGGCTCAACTCCTTTTTTTGTGACTCCGCAGTGGCACAGAAGGGAACAGGCAGTTGCCACCAGTCCATAACACCTCTGCCCTGCTGTGGCTTCCTCTTGACACTTTGTTTCTGTTCCAGTGTGAGTGGACTCCATGAACTGTAGTGTCTGTCAGAAGCACATGTGGGATCTCTGTAGACTGCAACTTCCTTTAGAAAGCATCCTCTTGTTCTGATGTGGAATTCTCCATGGGCTAAGTGTGGTTATCTGTTCCAGCATAGTCTTTCTAGCAGGCTGGAGCAGAAATGTCTCTTCTGTTCCCTGGAGCAGCACCTCTTTTGCTGAGCTTGGTGTGTCTACAGGGTGAATATTAACAACTTTTGGAAGTTATTTTTGAGGCTTTAAAAACAAGTACCAGCTGTTTGTGGATCATTTCTGCTCAGAGTAAATTAAAGTCTGAAATTCCATGGTTATCTTAGTTACACTTCAGAATTATCCATAGATAAAATAGCTTAGCTTGATTGATCTGGGAGCAGGGATAGGAGGCAAACCCCTAACCCTATCATTTCTAAATGTTAGATGTCACTTCTGAAGACAGGCATATCTCAGAGGATATATAAATACCTGTCTAGTGGTCGTAGCTAGCAGAAGGTGGTGAAGAATTATGAGATTCAGACCTTGGCCTCAATTGGTTTTGAATATCTATTTCCCATACAGCTAATACCTACCTAGTAGGGGTTTGCTGTGGAGAGGTAAAATCCACCTTTAATCTTAGTCCATTTAATTATGTGGAAATGCAAAATTTACCTTGATAATTGGTAAGTAATACTTACCTTGATATTGATCTCTAAATCAATATCTAATAAGACGTACATAATTTGAGTAGTTTTATAAGTGATGCTCTAATTTTTTTTTGGCATTTGCAGATGGAAGTTTATCTTCAGAATTTAATGAACAATCATAGCATTGTACCTCTGAGTGTCTTTAATGAGCAGCTGTAATAAAGTTCCTGACCTTTTCATTATGGTTGTATGGCAAGTTTTGAGGCTAGTAAAAAAATGGTGAAACTCCCTCATTCATGTGGAAGACCATGTGTTGTGTTCCTGCATATAGAACTTTGAAATAACTCTGTGTAGGTCTTAGGTCCAGCAATCTGAAAATGTTGTTTTCAGAAGTTCACTGCACTTACCTGGTTGTATTCCATGACTAGGCTTTCTGGGAAAATACAGTAAAACTGTTGCAACTCTAACTGGATGGTTTTCCTACCTGGACTCTCTTCTGTTTATCATCCCCTGAACTCCCCAGGGAAAAGACTGTGAGGGAGAAAACCTGTCAGAAGGAGGGAGAATAGTTGCCTGAACTAGCTAATAACCCAGGAAAAACAGTAGGTGTTCTGGTTGAGACAGCTTGGAGAATCAATTCCTGGCTCAAGTGCTGTATGTGGTAGGCATAATAAAAACACTTTTCTGTGTTTTAACGAAGACCTGGCATTTAGGCTTGATTGAGTTTTTCATCACTCCCAAGTAACTTGGTCAATTGTACATTTCAGAATAATGCTACAGAAGGGAGCTTTTACTGAGGAAGGGTGTAATGTTCCTTGTCAGCTCTGCACAGGTTGCCTCCTCTTGGAAGGTAACCACACAGTCTCTAATTTCTTTAGTTGAACCTAAATGCATATACAGAGTTAAGGTTTTCCCCCTAATATAAAGAATACAGTAGTTGTATTAGAATAGTTGTGAATTCTACTAAATGTTTATTCAAATGTAATGTCATCTCTTTTCTTAATGTCACTTTTGACGTTGGGGTAGGTTTGTGTTTTACACTAGAGCATGTGGACTTGACAAACTGTTCAATAGGGTAAAAGTTTTGTGAGCACTTCTCTCAAGTATTTACCAAAAAGTTATTCTTTCAAGTGTATTTAAGCTCTGAAGTGCTCCAAAATCATTAACTTTTTGAAATGAAGGCAAGTGTTCACTTTATGCATAAACTGCAAACACTTTCAGTTAAATTGTTTTAAATTTTTACTTTTAGATTGTGTGGGGAGTATTCTTCATCATCGTGGCATTGCTCTTCACGGTCTCTCTGTTCTTGTCAAAGTAAGTGCATTTCAGCAATTTCTTTGACCATTTAAATGACATAGTTTCTGCTCTAATGTAAAAATTTGGGTGGTTTGCCTCACTCCCCTTCTTTTCAGTGTTACGTTTCTGTCAGTAGAGCTGCACTTCTCATTATAATAGTATGTATATTGAAATGGAGCAAAATGTACCTAAACAAACTGAAGGAAAAACACATTTCAGGTGGAAAACAGTTCTGATTCAACAGAGAAATTAAGCATGTATGTTCAGGAAGTTTTATTCAGATTACAGAAGTGTTCTGCTTGTTTGAATTAATCCTATTGCAGTGATTGCTGTGGGTAACAGGTGCTTAAAATCTTGCAGTAAATGACGTGTTTAATCCACGTTGGTGTGCATTACATCGGAATGATTTCATGGTGCTGAAAGCAACATAGCCAGCTGCAAATCTGGTAGATTTCAGTGCAGATTGACACTAACCAGAGGTCTCCGATGTTGGCATTTTTGATCTTTCAGACTGGGAAAATAAGCTTCGTGACCCAAACTAGGGAAAAGCAAAAATGCTGAGGAGATGCAGAAATCAATGTGTTTTTCACAGAACAAGTGCAGTGAGTGTGGTAAAACAAAACATGTGTCTGTATATATATTAGACAGCTGTCCCTCTCCAGGATTAATTCAGTTTGGTTTTTTTCTTTTGAGCTGCTCTTTTAAATTAAACTAAAGATAAACTTCTGTGAGAACCACAGCACTTACAGCTTTTCTAATTGCTGCAGTTTGGACAAAGCTCTGCATTCGGCTGGCTTCGACTCAGGATTCATAATTCTAGGAACTAATCTGACCAATCCATTGAATATGCTGTTACCAATTCTTCAAAGAGTAAGTAAAGAAGTGGTGGTATACATATGTAAGGATGGATGCTCTTCTGTTT
The DNA here is from genome assembly GCA_013396955.1 of Regulus satrapa. Classification (NCBI taxonomy): domain Eukaryota; kingdom Metazoa; phylum Chordata; class Aves; order Passeriformes; family Regulidae; genus Regulus; species Regulus satrapa. The sequence goes on along the minus strand of VWZN01005205.1, from coordinate 126,983 downwards.
TGTTTTAAACTTCTCCCCAAGTAATTCATTAAAACAACATTGTCTAGATGTGTGTTCAGTAAAAGAAAGGCAACTTCCTTATTAATTTTTAGTTATTAGTTACTGATATGAAAATCTTGGGTGAATGGAATCTAGTTTGGGCAAGGAATGTGGTGCTTGAAACTGATTTTGATGTGATGAGAATACAGGAGCAATAGAGAATGACAGCAGTTGTAGTTACTGTGCACAGAATAAAAGCAACTTTGTCCCATGTTCTGCATGCATTCTATTTGGTGTACTGTATAGCTTAGGCCATTTTAGTGTAGTAAATACATTTTTTTTTCTCTTTAATATATTGCACATTGAAAAATATGCTGCACTGGGTATGTTATAGTAAGGGTTTAGTCTTGGAAGCAAACCCAATGTAAAAACATACATCAGTTAACTTCAGCAGAGTTGGAAGGCAGCAAGTACACATACAAATTTGAGTTTTTCATGAGTGAAGTGAGAAAAAGAAAAGCTTTAATATTAAACTAGTGCTTTATTACCTCCCCCCCACTTGAGTTATTCCTATATTCTTTGTATAACAGGTCAGCATAGTGTACTACTTCCCCTTGGCTTTTAGAAGTATTGAACATCTAAGCTTGTAGTTCACTGAGAAGTGTTCAGGAGCAATATTATCTCAAGCTTTTATTAATGTAAACATGAAAAATCAGGTTTTGTATGCAAATGTGATCAGAAAAATACACTAATATGCAGTCCTAAAATAATTGTTGCAACTGTGGGTTTGGCATTCTGTGAAGATATTTAAAATAATTAAGTATTTCTTGGTCTAAAAATGTACAATACTTCAAAAGTAAGGCATGTCTTAAATTAATAAAAATGCTTAGTGCTTTCCCAAACTAATTATCTAAGCTCTATTAGCAGCAAGCTATGTTAGCTATATTTGGAGTCAGCTATGTAAAACTTTAAAATAAGACTCTGACTACATCAGATCTAAGCTATAGAAGTAGAAGCTACTTAGTTTTAAGTGGAAGAAGAGCTTTTTTCCTTCTCTTTTTAACTGTTTGTGTTCTTGTTTTAGGTTTTTCCACTTGATTATATTCTTATCACAACCATTGTTATGTATTTTATCTTCACTTCAATGGCAGGGATTCGAAATATGGGAATATGGTTCTTCTGGACAAGGGTAAAAATAACTTAAGAGTTTAGTTTTGAATACTCATATGTTTAACAAATATGTGCTCTTTAATATATTTAATATTTTCCTACTGCTTCATAAATATGGGACGTTGCCAACAGCATTGTCTGTGTGCCTAATGAGCATTAAAAGCCTATTGTTCAATTTACACTGCTTTTGGAAGGTGTGGGAATCCTTAAAAGTAGAGGGTTTGGGGAAAGCTGTAAAATTGTAAATGGTTGCTGGCATGAGAAGGTGTTTCATTTTCCCAAGTTACCAGATTTTGCCAAGTCATCAAAACTAATGCTTTAATTTGAGCAATAGAGTCAGCTGACTCCTTCAGGTGTTTAATCTGTCCTTTTGGCTTCTGGCTTCTCCAAGTCATATGGTTGGTATATTTGAAGTATTGGTCATCTTTATGGTCAAAATCTATAAAGTGGCATGTAGTCAGAGGTTTTTGAATTACCATCTGTGTGACAAGCATTAGCTTCATAAGAAAGGAAACAGTGCAGTGGTGATAGGGCTATCTAAGTATTATACAAATAATAATGACAGTTTACAAGCAGCTTTGTATTCAACAGCATGACATTCATGCCTTTGGTACTTGGTTAAATATTTCCCTGCTAATATAATAGTAATAATCCCTACTTTCCCTTTAAATTTGTCACCTTTTCATGTGGTGACACTCCAAAATTGTGAACGGTGACCATCAGTCTTGGCAGTGAGTTATGAGATCAGTTGTTGGTTTTGGTGCTGTCATTTCCCCTCAGCTGCCAGTTTCTGTACTCTAACACGATACTCAGGTTGAGCCCTTGGGAATCTGAGGAGAGTGGTGTCTACAGAGCAACAAGGAAGGATTATGTTGTTGCCTGCAGTGTTAAATGGAGAAGATGCCACCATATGGTGCCATTTTAGTCAGAGCCTGGGAATGCTCTCTCTTAACTCCATCCTCTGTTTCTAGATCTGATTTAGGGGTATATTGATGCCACCTTGACCAAAGGGCACAATACTCTTCCATAAACCAATGTACAGTTTGTTGTAGGTGTCAGGCAATTTATATCTTGCTATCAAATTCTAGTGTATAAATGTTTTGGGTCATTAATGCAAATGTGCTTTGAAATTTAGGTAAATACACCTGAAAACCTGCTTTGAACCACTGGAATTAAGTTACCAGAAGATAATTTTAGTTACCTCCCACTTCTGGCAGTAGAATTAAAACTTATTTGAACTAAATAGGTTCTTGAATGCCTTCAGGAAAAAAGAAGATATTTCATTTTGTTAATATTTGTTTTTCTGATTTTAGCTTTATAAAATCAGACGAGGAAAAACTCGACCTCAAGCACTCTTATTTCTCTGTATGATACTTCTGTTGATAGTTCTTCATACAAGTTACATGATTTACAGTCTTGCCCCACAGTATGTAATGTATGGAAGCCAGAAATACCTTGTACAGGTGAGATGCTTTTTTTGTTTTGTTTAAATTTTATTTTCTGCATTAAAAATGTCAGACACATTTTCACTTTTTGAAGAGACTTTGATAGGCAGTTTTTAAAATTCTAGTAGGTCTCTTGGTAATACACCAGCCGGAAACTGATTGCATTATATACTACACAGCTGAATTTCTAGGTTATCTCAAGCCTTTGTGAAACAGAGGTTTGTTTCACTTCTTCTGATAAGGCAGCTGGTAGCTTCCACTAGATTTTAAACTGGTCTGCTTAGGTTGCTGAGTGATTGTGATAAGGATTATTTTGGATGTGTAAGGTTGTGTACAGAATGAAATCCATACTGCTCCACAGTTGATGAGTTTGATATGCATATTTATGAGGAATGACAAAGATAGCTTGGTACAGCAGAAAATAATAAACTGAGTGGAGCCAAGTGTGCAGATTAAGAGTGTGCAGATTAATCACATTTCAGGCACTTTGGACTGTCCAACTGCATGAAACTCCATGCATGTCCATTACAGTTCTTGCACTGTAGAGTCTTTTACAGAGTTAAGCTGTTAAAATTTAATCTTTGCTTTGGTTATTGCACATTTGTATATTTCAAGGTTTTGGATTTTTGAAGTCTTTCATCTTCTGTACCTGAAGAATTAAATTATTGTATTACATCTTAGTTTGAATGGCAGCCTGCATATTTATGGGGAAGTTCAAAGTTACATATCAGAAGCATTTTGAGAGGTTTCATGGACAGCTGCTTATTAAAATCTGGTATCTTACAGGGATAGACTTCATTGGAGATAACTAACAAATGGAGATAACTAACCAAGTCATGAACTGGTTGCTTATTCAGGCACAGTGATGTCAGGATCCCTTGGTGTGCTGTTTGATGTTTGTTTCACAGAGTCAAAACATTTGAGTTGGAGTGGTTGAAAGAAAGGGTAAAAATGAGTTTGAAGTGATAGAATTCAGCTTTGAGGTTTTGGAATGTCTCTGTAATTCTCTAAGAGGACGTTCCTGTGGGGGGAGAACACACCTACTTTACAAATGAAACATCTGCTGACTTCCTTCAGCTGCAAGTATTTAGTAAATGTTGTAACTTTTTGCTATCAATTCTCATAGTTTAAACAGTGGATACAGAGTACTTGCGGCAAAAGGATTAGGAGGAGAAGTTGAAATTGGAGTAGTGTTAAATAGGCTAGAGAAGAGGAACTTGCACAGTTTAAATGTGTTGGTGTGGTAGGATTGTCACTGCAGGAAGTGGAGGTCTCAGTAAAAGCTATTTTACTGCTGTCATTATATTTGAATTATCTGGTAATGGGCAATTGGTCATCCTGATACCAATCCAAGCAAGTAATAGAATCACTGTAGGGAATTTGAATATTTGGTATTTAGGAAGTGTAATGCATTTTACTAGATTTTGTGCTAAATATAACGCAAAATAAACATGCTCAGGAGTGTGTAAATTGGCTGAACTTGTCAGAATTAGGGTAGTAGCAGCGTGAAACTAAGATGAAAGTCAGTTCAGGTGCATTTGCATAGAACTTCTGGCGTGGTTGCTTAGTGTTTATGTAACTTAGAACATCATATAGCTGTATCTGAATTAGTTATCAGCTCCAGTCTGCAAAAGACAGTTTTGGGTTTGGTTTTTTTTTAATGTTATAGAATGATTGTATGCCTCCAGTTACAGTGCAGAACCAATGTGGTTGTAAGAGTGGGAAGAAGAATTCAATTATGGGTCCTACTAAACTCATCTTTAAGACTTGCAGTGACCTGAGTAGGGAATCCTTTGTGATCAAGTTTGTGGATAGCACGGAAGATTTGAAGAGAAAAACAAATAATAAAGGCTGTAGCTAGCAGTTTGTTTTGCTTTATGAATAAAATAAAATGTGTGTTTATTAAGGGGGCAGATGGATTGATACTTAACAAACAGTTGCATATTAACTGCTTATGACAAGGAGTATCTGAAGATAAATACATAATTTATAAGAGAAAAGGGTCAGGAGAATAGAGCACAGCACTAGGAAGGCTCTTGTCATTCTTGCAGCTATTGCAATATAATCCTGGTCAGCATTGCAAGAAGGATTACCTGGAATGCTTGAGTAGAGCTGTAACTTCCTGTTTAAAGGATTAAAAAGTGTTCTGGTCAAGATAACCATCCTGGGTCTTCAGCTTATGTCTCATTTCAAAGAGCTGTGTTTGAAGTGCATAACCAGTTTCTACTCAATTTAGATTTTATTCTTAAAATGAGACATGAAAAATATGCTGGTAAATTATATCTGGGCTTCTCCAGCATACCAAATAGATACAAGTTTTTCTGAAAACATCTTCTCAAGGAATATTTCAGAATGTACCAGAAACTTTTTCTGACTACCTTGGTAACTGGATGTAAAATTTTGATATTTTGAAGTGAGGAGAGATGGAGTCTGGGAATGAAGAGAAGCAAGGTATTTTCCTATGGATGTAGCAATGAAGAGGTTCTTAAGAGTTATGAATTGGTGATTATGGATTTAGGAGTGTCCAGGAAACATAACCAGGAGCAGGGCAAATGAACTTGACATAGCAAGCTTCCTGATGATGAGAGGCCTATGCACCAGCTCACTTTGTCAGTTTGGGTTTTCTTTGTGGTCTCACACTAGTTGATTCATCCTTTAGAATAACACCACTGGCTAAGAACCAAGCAATAAATGAGCATTATTCCAGGAAAGCATGGGTGGACTGATAAACATGTGTATGACACTCTGGTGGCTCATAGACTGTAAAAGGAGTACTTCCCCCTTTGCTTTGCTCGACAGTAATTCCAAATCTAGTAATGTGTCAAACTGAATTGTTATCACCGTCTGTAGTAATGCATGGGATAGGTTAGATTCCTGTTTTAATCTTGAACTGTTTCCTTTGGAGAATGTTACTCTTGGCAAGAGCTTTTAATTTGGACATGCTGGTAACTTGTTGTTTTAACTGAATATTTATATTAAAGCAGAGCTTTTGTGTGGCAATTAACATTAACTAGACCTAGGCTGCTTGCTTTAATAACTCTGAGCACTGGTGTGTTTAAAGTGTGCGACCCCAATTCGCCAAAAGTATCTTTAGCTGTGGTGTCTGTAGGAAACTTTTGAAAGTTTCTTGTGCATATTGTGTCCCTACCAACCGAATCCCTCTGTAGGGATTTTTTTCAACTTTCATGGCTCTTCAGACACCAAAGATATCTTGGTTTCACTTCTTGAAGCAGTGAGTCTGTTCATAACCTTTCAGAAAGTTTCCACATCCAGGCCACCTACTTAGCTTTCTAGCAAAAGCATAACTTTGTCCGTACTTGAGATATAATTCCTATTTCTGTTCAATAAGGCCAAGGGTTATTTTGCCTGAAAGAAAGACCACTGCTTACTGATAATTGCACCCAGTTGACCTTTAAGACTTGATTGACCTAGACAGGAATTAAAAAGCCAGGACTTGCCATAAACAACATTGATACTTTTCCCTGATTGGGGTCCAGAACAGCAATGATGACTTTCTTCTGTCATCACATAGATAATTTGGAGGAGTGCAGCTAAATTCCAGGATCCAGAGTGTCTCCATTGTCAGCAGCAGGAATCCAGAAGTATCATCCCTTACATGGCTTAAGAGTGGAGACAGATCTTTTCAAGTTCATGATCCTTAACATAAGAAGAAGTTAATTATGTGGGTTTAACAGGCTGTATCCTAACCCTTTATATAAGAGCTTGCTATTTTCTGAAGTGTCCAAAATGTGTCAGCTCTTGATGCACATATACTTATTGTTATTTATTATTTATTGTCTGTAGTTTTGTCTCATGCTTGGCCTTGATGCATCCTGCTTTCAGCCTTGGAGTAGATGGGATAACAGAACACAAGTTTTACGCTGGCAATACTTGTGCTAAAAATATTTTCAATTATGGAAGATTTGGATTTCATTCAAAGGAGTGTTCAGTGTAGAGCAGTGATATAAGACCTGGAAAAAAGCATAGCTGTTGTCAAAGAAGGCCCATAGGTCTAGCTATTGTTGTATTTAAAATCCTGTTAATATGTGAAAGTGAATGAAGATAAGGAAGACAGAACTTTGAAGTGGCTATGTTATGATTGTTTTGTGCTTTTTACGTGCCCCATGGAATTTTACAAGGTATGATACTGTTCTTTTGAAAGAAACACTTGCTGTGACTGAGTGCAGTGTAAGCTGGAATAGTGACAGCCAGCTGGAATACATTCTGGAGATGGGAAACTGCTAACTGTACACGGAATAATTGAAATTTCACATGTTTGGTTGTTATCCTATTGTTTCTGTCTACATATTCTCTTTTGTTCCTGATCTCTGTGACTAAGTCATATTCCTTTTAGATCCGTTTTTTAAGGCAGTCCCCACGCTTTCATGGCCTTGCATGAAACAAAATTATCTGCACATACAAATTGCTGATTTTTTGGATAGAGACTGAGTTGTTTCTCTTGACTCTTCAAAGTGAAAGCTGAATTTGCTTAATATTTATAAACTTCCTCAATTAAGTTGTTAGGGCTTAGCTTTATGTGCCAACTTGTACTGATTGCTGGTATGTTTTCAAGACCTTTTTTTATTCTGAAGAAAAGGTGTTGACTCTTACTGATTTCTTTAGAGGATTTTCTGTTTAGGAAATCATGAGGGTGCAGTAGGTATGAGACTCTTCAGAGTAAATCAGAGTATTAAAAAAATCAGTGTAGTGCAAAGAATTTACATTGGACTCGCTGAAATTATTCACTGATTGTTCAAAAACATAGAACACAGAGTTCATGTTCTCTGAAAGGGTCAGTTTTCCAAAGACTTTAGACATTTAAGCAGGTACATTTGGGTTTTCAATAATTCACTTAAGCATAATTTCTCCTCTTCCACTGTGGCAGTCCAAGTATGTTGCATGCTACCATCTGGCATTTAGACCAGAAGTAAACTGTATTCATTATCTTTATCCATCTTAACACTTCTGTGGTGTCTTCATCACCAAAGTTCATTTTCAAATTAATTTTATGCACTGTTAAAAGGTTTAATTTCGGAGTCAAGTATATTTTTCACAAGTCTTCAAAAAGAGCACAAGCTATTATTTTTTTTGTTAATGAAATCAGAAATGTTTGTGTTTCACTGCTCTCAGCTTACTCTGCATATGCTGTTCAAAAATAATACTGTTAAATATTCTTAAGTTATTTAACTTTTGGTCTTTTTAAATTAATTGACTGGAAGGTGTATTTGGTTTCTGCACTATCATCGTCTATGGAAGACCACTGCTGGTAGACTAGTGTACTAATTTTCTGTATTTACAATGCAGAGTAATAAGACAATTGATGGTCAGCCAAGGAATGTGACACTTGTGTCTAAAGACTGTGATGCAGATGCACCTGAAGGTAAGATAAACTTGTTTCTTGTATTTACAATGTGATAGGTGCATGCTTCGCTGTAATAAGCAGTTTAATCTGTCTTAATTGCTTTCATTTGCCTAAAATGAAGCTTTGGTGTATAGTTAAGTTAAAGCTTACTTTATTCATTTGAAGGAATGACTATTTTTAGTAGAAACTAAGGGTAACAAAGCATTCCAGTTAACTTTAAAATCTCACATTTGCTTTAATGTGTATGTAGAAGGTTTTAAAAATAAACCCCAGCTGGTGAATAGCTTAGCATTGAAGTGGCATTCACTGTGTGTGTGTATCATACAAACATGCAGACAAGCATCTTATTCAGTCTCTCAGTGTACTCAGGAAAACCAAGGTCTGAGCTTCTCTGTGGAACTTGAAATTCTCAGTGGAAAGTTATAGATAAGAGAATTATATACTTCTTAATGAGATGTAAACATGGGCTCTTCCATGAGCAACAATACCAGTGGAACTAGAAATCTTAGACTATTTTTCTCTCGTTCTCTTAAAGTTATGTTTAAGTTATTAGGAATGATAAATTTTCTCAGCTGTATTACTAAGTAAGCAGAAGATGTATTATGGATATTCTGGAGTTAAGTAGTGACCAGCAAGCAGATGGATAATGCTGGAATGTTCCTTGACTTTCCATCTATGCAGGCCTGAGTGTTTATTTTTTAAAGATAGTGACTGGTAACATTTCATTTTAGTGCCTGTGGAACTTGAATAAGGCTGTAAATGAGTTTTAGCCTGGTTTCTTTAAAAACCCAAGCTAATTGAAATTATACTGGTTTTATTTTTTGCAGTCTTACTTTACACTTCCTTTCCCTCTGCATATAAACATTGAATTGCAGAAGCCTTTGTAATACTGATAGTGCTCTTTAAAGTCACAATCATATTGATTGCTAACACTGATCTCAGCATAAAATTTGTAGCCTATAGAATGGTCCAGATTTATTTTGAACCCAAGACTTCAATTGTTCTTTCTCTGGCCAAATTTCAGTTCCTCTCTACGAACAGCAGTTGTATTGTATGTGCATTTCTATCCTTATAAAGATGCTCGACCGTGTTAGTTAATTGATAGAAAAGAAATAGCTTTCCTCTGTTTTCTCTTTTCAGTATTCTGTAACACCTGAATTTTTTGACTGCTTCTACAAATTCTTAATAGCCACTCAGTTTTTCTCTACTGTTGTTGCTGGAAAATATAAAAATTTATTTTTGTACTAGTAGAGGTAACTGAACCATTCATTCTTTGCTCCTAGTCTGTCAAGCCAAGGGCAGTTCACTTGTATTTATGCTTATCTTCAAATTTAGTCTATGTGTTAGTCTCATTCCTGGTATTTCATAGCATTTCCCAAGCGAAGTAACCCCCCTTTGTCCCCCCCGAATAGTCCTGGCTAGCTATGTCGAGGGGAGGGCAGGGGAGCTCCTCACGACCAAGATAAAAGACCAAAGAGCTGCCTTT
>VWZN01005205.1:97275-117483 GCA_013396955.1 Regulus satrapa | reverse complement strand
ACACCAACCAATGGGATAACATTCCAGGGACAGGGAGGGGAAAGGATAAACACGTCACACTTGCAGGGAGGGATTACATAGAAACTAGAATGCCCAGGTATGTGCACTACCACACTGAGGGTGATGCATTTTTTTTTTTCCACCTGTTCCACCCATACTTCATTCATCCATTTTTTGATTGCTCTTTTTAGATTTAATGCAGTTTCAAATGTTTAGATATTTTGACAAATATAATTGTTTAATTAATGTTTAAGCTGCCCTGTTTGTTGTGATTAAAAACAGAAACACTGAGAAAATTTAGAAGAGCAAACGTGTTGCCTTTCAACATGAGATCACTTTCAACCAAGTTGTACAGATCTTTGTTTCTTGTAAGCAGGTTCTTGACTTGGCCAGTATCTGTTGAAAGCAGAATATACACACTGGCATTGATAAGCCTGTTAGTCTTGATCTTTCTAAGAGAAATTAAAATAGTCTAAGCTCTTCAGACTTTGCTTAATTATAAAAACTGGGATTGGATTTACATAAACTTACTCAAATCCACCCATACTTGAATTTTTTTGAATACTTTTAATACCTTACATGATTTTGTTCCCTAGTTTACTTTGGGAAATGGAAACAATATACAGTTTTCTGATGTACTGAACACAAGTTTGTCTGTGTAAATGATGGCTTTGGTTTGTCATCATCATGTTACTTCAGTGGCTATCTCTGAGTCATGCGTTCCTTTCTTAATAGAAAAGAGGTGAAGATGTTGATATGCTTTCCTGTGCTGAACTAGTATAAGATGGATATATATTTCTTAAATGTGAATATCAATGTGATCAAAAGGCTTAAGGGGAGTTGTATTAACTGTTGACGATACATTCAGGCTATTTATGTGCTTTCATAAATGAAATAAAAGTTTATTTTGTAATGATCAACCTAGAAAAGAAGTCACATTAGTGAAAACACTTTAATGATTGTTTCATCCAGTTGGTTTTAGAAACTGGAAATGCAATCCTTACCTTGGAATACCTGCCAGTGTTTTTATTAGCTGGTAACAAAACTAGTGAAAAGAAGTAAGTGTTACTCCTTTCTGTGATCAGACAGAGCATCTTGATAAGTCAGATTTATTTCAAAGGTAGAAACTAAATTTCTAAATTAAAATCTTCTTGTTTTTAAGAATATTAGACATGGGCAAGAATAGATGCAAATTACTTAAAGATAAAGGTTGGTCAAGCACTTGCAGTTTGAATTGCCTTGTCTGGTACTAGGGTTTTATGTAAATCAGTGAACTGTAACTAAATGCAAACATTGATTTGTCTCCTCAATTAATTTTGTTCCATTTAAACTGGAACTAACAATTGTTTTTCCTCTAACATAAAACAAGCAACGACCTTTTAATGGCTGTGCTGATAGATAAGCTTATAGCAATATGCTCTTTTATTGAATGCTCAGCTGTTGGAGATATGATCTCTACTTACTGTTAATAAGAATTTTTTTTTTTTTCTGAGATGGTAGAAGAGATCTGATGAAGTTGTAACAGCTAATACTTCAGGTTTTATTGGGCAGTGTTTCCTGCAGATTTGTTTAAAACTGTTTGGTTTGGTCCAAAGGACAATTTCACTTCCTGAAGAAACACGAAGCAGTTAAAATGCAATTTTACAAAAAATACATTTTTGAATATCTATAGTTAGATATATAATTTGTGGGGTTTTAGCATTGTTATCTGCTTTCATTCAGCAGAGCTTGTCTCTATTTGCTCTTGATGTGTAGGAGGTAAATCTGTTTTATAGTCAGATAAGGGCCATAATAGTGCAACTACATGAAACAATAGAAGACAAATAATAGAGCAGGGTATATCTTATAAATCAAAGTACCTTTTTTTTGGGTAAACATCTTGCACAAAAGGTTTGTGTTCTGGTTAACTTAAAAACCTTTTTAGGTAGACATTTGGGGCAGCAAGTTCAATATATTTTTATAGGCAAAACAAGCTTTAGTTTTCAGTGTTCAGTACAGTTGGACAAAAATACCATTTGATTACTGTTTTCAAGGGCTAATGACAGCTGAAATGTTGAGTCCACAATTCAGTTGAGTATAAGGTAAAGCAAAGTTAAATTATGTGATTAAAACTCTTGCAGCAGGACTAATGTGTTGAAAACTTGGTAGAGGTTTAGCTTAACAGGTTAATGCGATTTAATGTAAATGAGCAGTGACTCAGCTGCAAGCCTGAACTATGAGATCTGATAAACACTGTCTGCCTTTTTCTAGATTAAAAGATCTAGTTTAAAGCATCACTCACTTTAAATTACTAACTTGCTCTGAATCCCCCTTGGATTGTCTTTCTTCATTGAGGAAATGAGCCTTGCCCCATGCCTGTTACATGCTGGGTACAGTCTATCTGCTAGGCCCTTTTCATGGACCTGTGCTGGCTTGGAATTACATGTGAAGTGAGAAAGAAAAATGTAATCTCATATCTAAGGCTTTGAAATGAGGTGTTACTGTGCTAACTTGATCTGTGCTGCCTTCTAAGACACACTTATTAGCTAGAAGTCAAAAAGTTCAGGACTTCAGGCTTTATTTTTGCAGTAATAAAGACTAGATATAGAAATTAATCAAGCTGGAAAGGAGGCCCAAATACAAATGCCAAAACAGGAGCATATTCTGTTTCTCTTCTAGAGGAATGCAGGAGACCTGCAGAGGGAAACCACAAGCAAGTTGCTCAGTACCCTGAATATTTGTAATTTTGTATGAAGAATTGTATAAGTGATAATTGTAGGTTATCACTTCTGAACTGTTGTTCTAAATTAATTAATTTGAAAAGTAAAATCCTTACATAAAGTAAGGATTTTGAGTACTTTTCATTTTCCAGTTGGTTTGTGAATGACCTTACTAGTACTTGACCCTGAATCTATACTTCCACCTAACACTTTCCAAGTCCTCTATAATCGTAAGAAACTCCATATAGATAAGCACAGTGGTACATGTCTGAGCACAGAAAATTCTGCTTGGTACCTGTAAACAATATGAATAGCTAAGAGGGCTGTAAATATATTTTTGCAGTACATTGTTCACTGATGTGTGGCTTTAGGTATGTTGTTTCCCTCAATTATTTTTCCTAAAGGAGGAGGTTTTGATAAGAATGAAAATAATAGGTTACGTTGTCTGTTGCTTCCTGTGTAGAGTGTTGCATTTGTGTTCACCTCTAGAGTATTGCCTTTGATGTTTATCACTGCCTATATCTTTATATTAAGATTTTTTGGCCTTTAATTACTTAAAAATAAGGTCTTCAAGGGACTCAGAAAATGCCTCTTGAAGAACTTACAGTTTAAGGTGTCAATTCAAATGCCTGAAATAACAATTATGGCTTGTGTTTAAACCCATATGGCCAGTGCCTGTAGTTATCCTGAATTGTGCATGATGTTTCAATGGTCTCTACTTTCAAGAAAAGCACTGAGAGCACTTTTTCCATCAGCAGGCTGATCCAATGGTTTATTGCTTCCCTGTAGAAACTGGGCATTATCTCTTTGGAATTAAAGTGGCTTTAGATTTAGCCTTTGGCTAATGCTGTACCTTTTCACTTTATACATGGACCTCTAGCATTAGTATTTCCCCCACTTGAAGGTACTTAATAAACATTATATTCAAGTAATCCTTTAAACTTATGAAAAATGAGATAACAAGTTTAGCTCTTCAAATCTCATTAAATGTTTTTCACCTAGTCTGGTAATACATGCAAATCTTGGCACCCTCACAGATTCTCTGTAACCAAAATGAAATAGAAACTTTATAGCTTGGTGACATTTTGCATTATAATTACAGAACTGTGCTAGGATGAGCTCCAAATCTAAAACAGCCAAAAAAGGACTGACAGGCTCTCTGAACGCATAGAGGGAAGTAGTGAAAACTCTTGCTGTGTTTAGCCTAAAGTGTGTTTGTTCTTGGTTGTGAGATCGAGAATCTCTTCTACCTCTTAGTCCTTCATTCATACATAAATGCAAATCCTGTTCATAGATGTCGCTTCATTTAAATTTGACTGTTGGGGAAAATTGTGATACCCAGATTACTCCATAGTACATTACTTTTATTATTTAGCATTTAGAAACTTTGATTAGTGACTTTTTTCTTCTTTTGGCACAGAATCTTGGAGGATCTTACTGGAAGCCTCCTAATGTAATAAGGCCCTGCTAGCACTCATGGGACTTGAAAATTCTCAAGCCATTTAATGTAAACATTCATAATGTAATTATCATCAAGAGGTTTTGTGACTGTTGCAGTTGTTCATATACTGTAAAATAACTTCAAATAGCTATTGATTATCAAGGCTTGTAACTTTTATTAGAAAATCAGATCTCACTATTTGTTATAAAACAAGACTGATCCACATCGATTACATAATTTTTAAAATCTATCTTTATTTTGTATCAGGTCTGTATGATTTGCAGATGGACCATGAAAAGTATTGTACACAATGCATTACTTGTAGCTTGAAGCACTGGAAAAACACAGAATTTGCTTTCTAAATAACTTGACCCAAATAGCCAAAAAGGCTCCTCTCTAGATCCTGGTTTCCAGGTTTCTGGTTCCTCCTTAGCCTGCTAAGTCTTTTCCTTTTTCTGCATTTGATTCCAAACCTACTGAGCAGCTTCTGTTGAATAAGGTAGCTTTTTGGACTAAACTTTATTTGGCTAGACTTCTGGTCTCTACAGGTCTAATTTAGTTTCCATCTCTTTACCACTTTCAGCTAAGCAAAGAAAACTTCACCAAAGCCAGACAACTGTATGAAACAGCAGGCAGCTCTTTTTGCTTGCACGTTAGACCTAGATTTTAGAAGATTTGAGAAAACTGGAAACTGTTGTTTAACATCTGAGTGATTTGATACACATGCTTCTGTAGTGCACTGCAGTACTTCAAAGTGCTGTCAGCTTGAAATGTTGGAAACTTAGTGATTCACATCTCTGAGTGGGGAGTCACTGTAGCTACATACAACCAGTTGGGAAATGTAGTATGTGTTCCAATATGCTTTTCAGTCTGATAAGGGATCAAAGGTGTAATTTTATTGCAAAGTTAAGCTTGAAGCAAGTGCTGCTGGAATTAATTCTTGAATTATTGGGAAAGTTGAATGAGTGATGAATTGAAATTTAAGCAGTTCCTGGGAGAAGTTAGCTTAGAGAAGGATAACTGGTATGGGATGCCATAACCCAGAAGTTGTCAAAGCTTTGTTTATGAGATTAATTTTAGCTTGTGAAACCAGAGACGTAGCAGCAGTGGAGGGGCTAGATTGTCAAGTGCAAAGACAGGCTCAACAGCTGAATGAGGCTTCTATTAATTCGGTGTGTGTGTGTACATATAGATATCACAGCAGAGAAGAATGTGGAGTGAGTGGGGATATTCTCAAACAGTATATGAAAAAAACTACTTGTGGAAACTAATGAGTAAGGGGCAATTGAGAATATAGGGTTTTTTTGCTGTTTAGCCAACAAGAAAAGAAAGAAACCCTGTATTTGTGGCTAGGACAGCTCATGCTGCCATTCCATGAATCTGTTTCCAGAGAACGGTGGAAGTGATATGTGAAATACAAGCTTTAACATGGACTTCTGTGGACTTGGGAAGCACTTGAGTGACCTTAACATTGTGAAATATTGATCAAGATATTAGGTACAAAATGAGGAAATCTTTAATACACTTGTTAATATCTTCCTGCACAGACTCCTGAAGCTTGCTTTGTCTCAACAATTTGATCTGTGACCAAAGCCATACCTAGAACCATCAATCAGCAGCTGCCTTTTGCAACATAGGTTTTGATTTATTGGCAGTAAGGCTGTATGAAATAAGTATTCTTGGATGCCTGAAGCTTGCCTTCAGTACTTTTAGGGTCTGAAATTTTGCAGTGCTTAGATGTTCAAGCACAGTAAGGATGCAGCTTTTCCTTTAGAAGTAGTTTTGAGTGTATTTTAAGTAAAACTAGGTTCTACTTGAAACTTGAGGCATAGACTTCACCTGTCTTTGGATAACATTCTCACTTTGGGGTTTTCCATCCAAGAAGACCACTGTTATTTAGATTTATTTTGGATGTTATTTTATTTAGATTTGTGTTGTCTCAATATCTATCTTCATGTAACGATTTTGAGTCCACGCAGGACCTAAGAGGTAGCGTGGTCCAACCTCTCAGCAAGGGGCAAGTAGAGCAGATTGCTCACATCTACTCAGCTGGGAATTCCTGCCTCAGTATTTACCTATGCTGATTGCCTCTCCTACTATTTAGTAGGTGTATTTCTTGCTGTAGCTCTGTCATCTGTTGTCCTGTTATTATGCAGGTCTAGGTGGAATCTCATTTAATACTTTGTAAGCCCCCAGTAGATAGCAGAGGCAGCAGTAAGACGCACCTGCAAACACCTTACTTCAGGCTGAAAAAAACCACATCTTCATTCTCTGCTGTGTGCTCTAAGCTGTTGCAGTGGTCCTCCACTAGATTTGCTTCAATAAGTCAATGTAGGTTTTGTACTGGGCAGCCCAAAATGGCACCATTGCAGATGCAGTTTTTCACAGTGGAAGAGCTGATCAGTTTCATGGACTTTCATTCCATTCCAGATAGTGAAGCCTGATACTCAGTTAAATTTTTGAGTTCTAGGTGAACAGTGGCTCAGAACAGAATTACATGTTCTGTTTGTCTAATGGGAGATGAGGTTGCTTTCTGCAAAGTTGCATTGTGTTTGTTCAACCCTTGGCCTGCACTATTGCATAGTGTCACTTTGTTCCAGGTGCAGGGCTTCTGTCTCTGTTAAACTTAGAGGATTGTTTCAAGGGGCTTGAAAAATAATCCATTCCTAAATCTGACCATCTAGTGTGTTGGACCTCTGTTCTTTATTTCTCCCCAGTTTGATCTATGGTGTGGTATTTACAGAGGGTGTAATCTGTTTCATTGTCTAGTTGATTAATGAAGAGGTAAAACACAGCACAGTGACAATATTGACTTTCAAATAATGCCAATGTTTATAAATCACATTGTTCACAACAATTTGTAACTCTTCCCTAAGGAACTTTTTCCTTCTACGTTTTGTAGAAAGGCTTTTGTGAAAGGTCACTGTGTTTTGAGATGCCTAATGGAGACTTCATGAGTAAGTTCTCATAATTTGAGTTTTCAGTGCACAAAATAATGCTTTAGATTTAATACTTGCTTTGAACAGAATTATCATTCTAATTCATCATAAACTAGCTAATTCACTTCCTGGAAGAAGCCTAAATTTGAAAATAGCACATTAAGTGTAGCTTAATGTAACCATGATGAAAAATTTCATCAGTGGACTCAAAACAAAAAATAGTTTACTCTCCTGGTAGTAATGTCTATTAGTATTTCTCATTCTTTATTTTTAAAATTGTTTTGTCTTGAATCTTGGCTGCTTGGCTTTGTTCCTTGGTCAGCACTACTTAGGTACATAGAACATGTTGTATTTTTTAAACAGTGTCAGGTATTTGTTATAGGCTTGGTAGTTTTCCATGTGAAAACTTTCCAGTTTGTTCCACATAATCAGGATACATCTAATATTCACATTGATCATTCTGGATAACAAGTAGCTATCTTAATTCAGGCTATTCATTATAATTTATTCTAAATTGAGTCATATGGAAGAATCAGTTGATAAAAAATGTCATGTCAGCCTATTAAGTAACATTAGTTAAGAAACAATAGCTAAAAATTTAGTTATCTTCTCCTGTAACACTGCATAGAAATACTCTCGCAAGGTCAAACTATTCCAAAATATTTATCATCATCTATTTAATCCAATTATTATAAAGAGCCATCTGAAAGCCTTTAAGTTGTTTTTTAATTCATGTAACCACCTGGAGAGCTGCAGATGGTATTGACAATATTATCTGCAATGATTAAGCATTTTCACTTCACTGGCATTTCTTGCTTAGATGGCTGCTAAAAGTGAGCTATGTAACTATATAAGTAGTGTATCTCAACTGTAGAAGGCAGGAAATCTTTACTCCAACTGCACATGGGGAGTATTTCCAAACCTGGGGTCTGAACTGAGGGACAAACAGGCAATTTCTGGATTGGTTACTTTCTCTAGTGTTCAACATGTTTGCTCACCAATTCCTGCTCTGAAATGGGCTTTAGGTGGGGTCTGAAGCATAGTTAAGCCTAGGATTAAAAATAAAAACCAAAAAACAAACAAACACAAAAAACCCCCCAAAAAAACAAACCCAACCAGAAAATTATATTTTACCTTAGCATGAACTCAGTGCCCTTACTTGCATTTGGAGATTAATGAACTGGCTTGTATATCCTGCTGGCCATCCTCTAGCATGACCCCTTGAATGCCCCAGGTTCAGTGTCCTGTACAAGCCTTTATGCTCTCTGTCTGCGTGTTGAAAATTCCTTGGAAATTTTATTGTTAATTTTAAAATATACCAGTTAGAAATGAAGAAAAATACGGCTATATCAGAAAATACTACTTCAGTATTTATTGTTGTAGGAGTAGTGTTTAACCAGTTCTCTCAGGTCTTGTGTATAAATAAGGCTTCCATTATCTGGGTTGCAAAAGGCCCCTTATGTGTTGGAATTCTTTTGTGCACATGTAATTGACTTTTGATTTTTTACAAAGTGTATGTAATCCTAGTAGAGACGCAGTTTTTAGTAGTCCTGAAGTGTGTGTTTTAATATGGAATCTGCTTTGTATGGCTGCAGTTAAAGTAAAATGAGAAGTGAATTCTCTTTTGGACAGATTCTAGTTAATAATTGACCTATCTGCATGAGAAATTGTTCCCAGTAGTAATGGGGTTGCCTGTGTAACTTGTAGCTTTGTGTTACCTGTCACAGTCACTCCCATAGCAAGTGTCCCTTTTGTACACCTTCTTAATACTGGAGAGTAAATTAGATGTAATGGTGTAATTGTTCTGCAGAGCTAAATACACTCCCTAATTGTTAAAATGTTATCCTACTATATGATATTAGGCTGACTTTTTTGTTGTTCTGCATTAATCAGTACTATTTTCTTTCAATTTAGATCAGTGTATTGTCACTCGGACGTACCTCTTTCTTCATAAATTTTGGTTCTTCAGTGCAGCCTATTACTTTGGGAACTGGGCATTCATTGCAGTAAGTACTTGGGTTTTGGAGACCTCTGAATCAAGCTGGATAATTTACTGTAGTTGTCATTGCATCTTTTTCACCATACTAAAATTTGTTTACTTATATTGCCGTTATATGCCCCTGAACTGAATAATATTAACACTTTCTAATTTAAATTTGCAGGTCTTTTTAATTGGATTAATTGTTTCATGCTGCAAAGGCAAGAAATCAGTCATTGAAGGTGAAGTAGATGATGATGATTCAGATATGAGTGATGATGAACTGTCTGCTTATTACCATTGACAGCCTTTTGCCTTCAAGATGAAAAAATGTAAAATTACGTTGAGACTCATGCCCACATAGAACTCTTATCCAGATAAGCATCTTTGCACCTGTAAAAATAAAAAAAAAAATTAGTGTGCTCACTTAAAGGGATGAAAAACCTATCACTTTGAGAACATGAGAACAGATGTTGAAGCTGACATTGAATAATATGTAGAAAATATTGTTTTATGATTAAACATATATGTAACCATCTGATGTATAATTTGATGAGGTGTTGTAACTATTTCTTAATTTACAACGTTTTTCTGTTAACTTGGGGTTTTAAAAATACTTTCATGCTTCACTTGTAGGACTTTTTATTCATAAATACAACTAGCTAAAATCCTGTGAAACAGTGCAAATATTGCAGGAAAGATTTGGATGAAGTTTATGCTCTCAGAAGGGCTTGAATTAACTTTTGCATTAGTTTTGCTGGGATTTCTATTAAAAACTATATCTAACAAGAGACTGTCCATCAAAATATGCCAAAATATTATTTAAATTGAGAGTTTTCAGTCTGTGAAAAATAAGTCATTTTCATACTGTCTTCTCCACATCCAGTTACCATGGAAATCTTCAGGTAACTATGAGGTGTCTTGTGCTCTCTCAAAGGATATCCTAGTGTAAATTACAATATTCAGCACTGTTGCAGTATTTTAGTATGGTTCAGTTCTGAAACTTAAGGTGCCTGATCTAGTCATAATCAATGGAATAATTAAGATGTGATTAATTTTTAACTTATTTTTCTCTTTAATGCAAATTGCCTAGTTTGAAGTTCTTTCAGTATTTAATGTAAATGTTGTCAATTTGTTTACAAACCAATATGTTTATATAAACACAGTTCAGAAATATTTTTGTCACTCGTGTTGTCTTTGTAAATTAATCCTATTTTAGCTATATAGTTACTGAGCTGTATTTCTAAGGATGAAAAATATCTTCATATATCCTTTGACAGACTCTGAAAGAGAAAATGTTTACAAGGACAGGTTTTTAAGCTTCTAATGCTACCTGAGGGACCCTAGTCTATGCAAGCACATGGAAAGGTGATAAGGTAGTCTTTTTTATAAGACTAATTGTTAAATAGCTATTAGAATGTAGAATAGTTATTATTATGTCCTGCTTTCATGTTTGCAAACACTAAAGTTATTTCAAGAACAATCTGCCTCTTTCTGCAGTATTTCAGAACAGCAGGCTCTCAGGAACTTCTGAATTCTAATTTAGTTTCAGTATTGGAGGAGGTCTTAGGTGAGTTGTGTAGTTAGTGCAGGAACACAGGGAACTGATGTTTAGACCATAAGAACAAAAAACCTGATGTCTTTTAGCAAGCCTTCTGTGCCAACTGCGCCAGTAATATAAATGTTGATGTGGCAATGTGGAAGACTCACACACAGAACAAACTGAGTTGGAAGGGACCCACATGGAATATTGAGTCCATCTCCTGGTGGTGTAGGTGGATCATAAGCTGAAAATACGCAGTCAGGTCGGCTCAACTAATATCAATCAGTTTGCTACCAATGTGACATTTGAAAGGACAGAAATGTATTCAAACACTCAGAGTAGGTACTGAAATTTGACTAGGCAGTCTGAGCTGTCTGACTAGAATTAGCTGAATGTTATTCAAACATGACAACTGGAGAAACTTGCAAGGAATTAGTTATAAGAAGTTCAAGTAATTCAAACAGAAGGTGGAATGGGATGTTGACTGACTGGAAGCTGCATCCAGAGCATAGCAAGAACTTGGAGTATACTTGTTTGTAGATGCCCTGGTGGAAAACTTATATGAGCTAATTTAAATAAAGTTAAGTGCTCAGATGTCTTCCTTTCTTTCTGGGTTTTATTCATTTGTCATCTTCACTTTTACCCAAAAATTCTCTTCCTTCTTACAGTTTTGTTTGTAACACAGCTTTGCAGAGTTATATCCCTTTTGCCCTAACTTTGCCCTGGGTAGATCACTGCTGGTCTGTGGAAGGGGTTGGTTTTGTGCCATGTAGCTGCATCGTGCTATGCGCAGGCCTAGGGAATCACTGGCCAAGTGTACCTAGGCCTGGCCAGTGCCTAGATACATTTTGTTACAGGTTTCTCCTGTTTGTAGCATTTCCTTAATTTTCAGGAATTTCTTCCCAATCCAGTTCCATTTCCCATCTAAATAGTCTATATGCAGTAATACAACAGTGTGCCTTTGAAGTGATTACTATATCTTTTTAATTGGAGGACTCAGTAAGTTCCAGGTTTTTTAAATCCAGGTATTAATCAGATTTTTAAGCAGCCCATTGTTAATTACAGCTATCAAGAAGCAGGCTTCTCTAGAAGAGTTCAAAAGTTACTTCAGACATCTGCTGTCACCCCCTGTCATAGAAGCAGTAAATAACTGCCAGCATTCATAATCAGAATTATTTGTCACCTGCCACATCCTCACTAAAATTTTTCTGGAGTTCAATGAACCATTTGACTGACAAGGTTTTAAAAGATTTTCCACGCACTAATGTAATTGTAATGAATATACACTGAAGAATTAGTCTCTAAATACTTCATGTGATGGAAACTTGACCTTTTTGAACTTTACTGTGCCTTTAAAATGAGCTAGAGGTGTTTTTGAAGTTTACTGTGTGAACTCTGTTTTTCTACATCCATTATCACCCAGTCAAGAAACCTAGCAGTGAAGTTTAAGACAGCCGTGACTTAAAATACTTGGCTTTGATCAGTACTTGCAGGAACTTCCAAGAAACACAGCTTCAAGTATATTTTCATCCTATTTGTCTCTTGTGCAGTCTTAAATTCTTGCAGTTAGAACAGTTAATTGCTTTTCATCCATAAAGTTGTAGTGCTGCTGTAGCAGCACATCTCACTCATTAGCTGTTAAATATGAAATGATAAGTCCAGTTTTCTGCAGTTTTGGGAGCAAATTTGAACTTTGCAGTCGTGTTATAAAAATGTTCTACCTTGGAAGCAAACATTTAATATCTTCAATTGAGTCTTCAGAGATCTGTTTTCTGGATTAAAATCATGAAAAGGCATCAGAATTGTTTCATTGCTTTCTCTTAAATGAGTGATAGTTCAAATCCATTTCTGAAGTGTGAGCTTTCAGCACTTCTGTAATGCTTAAGTTACCTTTGTTGTTGCACTTCTGCAATTAGCTTCTACCATGTTGGAGGCTCATGAACATTTAGAAACTAGAGAGCCTTAAACCTTGCTGACATGTCAAATAAACCAAGATCACCAGAAATACGTTGGATGGAATTCAGCAACATGTGCCAAATAGGTCCTCATTTTGCTGCTTGGACTACAGTGATTGGTAGTTTATCCAGAGTTCCAGGTCATAAGTCATGATAAAGACTGTAGTTGTTTGCTTGTTCCTTATTTGAAGCTGAGAGTGTGCTGCAGATTTCCTGCTAATTGTCAGAAATAAGTGAAAAGCCTTTTCTGGTAAAGATGAAAATAAATATCTGCTAACTTTTAAAATTTTCTGCTTTAATTTCAGGAAAATAATTGCAGGGTAGGCTTGAGATTTTTTGCACTGAAAATTTTAACCTAATTCTGGGTAGTGTACCTGTACAAGAGCCATGCTGCAAAGGATGGTAATTGCATGCTCAGAAAATGTGACTACTTAAGCTGAAAACTAATGAACCATTTCAATGCTTATGATTTGCTTCTGAATAATCAATGTAGACAAAACTATGCAGTTTCTTTGAGATGTCTTCTACTGCTTAGAAATTGTATCTCTTGGGTTTTCAGCTGTTATTTGGCTTTGTCAACACAAGTTTGAGTGGGACAGTTTGAGCTGGTCTACAACAGTTTTGGAAAGCATTACCCCCTTGTAGAAACTTATGTGGTTTATCCTAAAATAACGCTAAGTGCTGTTATGCATGGCAGAGGTACAGTTGCAGTGTTGAAGGTAACTTTTTTCCAGTAAGTAAGCAGATACTCAGCCCGTAAGACTGTACTGATACAATTCTGAGCATGGGCAGGGAAATAAAGCCTTGCTCTGAGATAAAGAAAAGGAAAAAATATTTATCCCTCTCTAAAATTACCAAAATAATTTAAAATACTCAGGCTGTAACATTTTTCAGGATCTTAGGTTAAAAAATATAGTTAATATTGAAAATGCTTCTTACATTAGTGTAGCTGTGTTCTCTTGTAACCTTCTGCAAGGTCATTTTTCTTGCAGATAAAGCAAAGAAATGAAATTGAGAATCGCTATCTCTTCTCCTGAAAATGTGTATTTTGAATGTACTTCTCAAAAGAAATAAAAGCCTTGTTTTGATTGTGGCAAGATGCGATTTTCTATTAATACTCTAAACCAAATTCTGCTTCTAAATTAAGACACTTGCCAATTCTGGATAATTAAAATTCTTCAGCTTTAGTGAGATGTGGTTGTTACAAAAATTATGTGGAAGTTGGGCTATTTTTAACTTCCTTCTATTCAGAGGGGTTGCATGAGTGAAAGCATTTCAGTCAAATTTATAGCTATAAAGAGGTTTATTTATTTTAAATAAACAGAGTTTAAGCACCTTTAATGACCTGTATTTATAGTTTCCTTTCAGATTTACCTCTGGAAGTGTGATGTACTTAGGGGGTGGGACAGAAGAATTTTGGTTTATAGAGTGCTGGTGATAGTGGTAAGCTACCGATTATGGTAAATTTCGTGGTGCTCTTGTATTGATGTTGAGTCCTTATTTTGTGTGTTTTAAACATCTCTGTTTTTTCACAAAGAAAATGATGCAGGTTACCTATAAAACAAAACAGCTTAATTTTTTGGAGCATTTTTGCAGGACAATTACAAAATCCTTATCATGAGAATCCCAAAGTCTTGCATAAAAATGGAGGTTGTGAGACATTCAAAGTAAATGGTTAGGTGAACAAGTGTGTAGCTTAGCTCCTACTGAAATTCCAGTCTGGATATGGTTCTTTTCACCAGAATGTGTGCAACTTCATGCAAGGAAGTAAAATATGGATTGAGTTAATACCTCTGCTCCTGCTAAGCTGTCTAAACATTAATAATGACATTACCACTTGTGGTAAGTGTATTTCTTCAACCAGGAGTACTTCAGAGTCAGGACGGTAAGGACTTGGTCTGAATGTCTATGATATTTCTCACACACATAAGCCTCTTCCCAAACTTGCAGCCTATGGACTTATCACTGTATTAGGCTTTTGAAGGAGTGCCTTGGCACTAAAACATTTGATTCTGACGCTTGTCCCTAAGCACCACATCTACATGTTTCTGAATTCTCTGAATTTTAGTCTTCTTTGCACTTTTAAGTTAGAAAAGTGAAAATCTACATCCATATTGTTTACTTTCTTTAAAATATTTCCAAATAAAAATGGTAAGATGCTGTCAACAAGTATATCTGATTTGCATGGAATGTTCTTTTGGAATGGGCAGAAAACTTTAGTTTATTGTTAAAAATAAAAAGTATTTTGAGGTGCAAACTTCTGAATATAGAATAGCTTTTCTTTTTTTTTTTTTTTTTAACTTGGAAGTTAATTTCCTAACAATGTCTGTATTTTTCTCGTGCATGGAGACAGAAGAAATCATAACTGGAAAATATGAACTCCAGAGGAATCCTCATTTTCCTAGCTATAAGGCAGTTACTTTATTTTTTCAGAAATTTGGATCAAATAAATCACATTTTCATTCATTTGCTTGGCTAGATAGATAATTCCTTTTAAGTTGTGCAGAGACTGATATTTGGATTATTTTAGGTTGTGATTTTCAAAGATGTTGAGTGTAGCTCCTACTGAAAACCTCAAGGGTTTCAGATCCTAGGGGATTTGGAACATGCTGCTTTGTGCTTGAAGAACTTAGAGAAAATATAGACCCAACTGTTTTCCTTTCCATTCATGAAGGAATTAAATATATTAAAAACATGCTTTTTAATGAATGGAGTTGAAAATACTATCACTTTCAGGTATTTGAAATTACATTCCTGAAGAGTTAATACTTGAGTAATTTGATTATTGTAGAACAGGTTTCAGACTTAGCTGGTCTTGTCCATGGTTCTGAGAGGCAGCAGAAGTATACTGTCAGAATTGTAGATCAGTTATAATCTTTCCTGAACTATCTTTGAGCATAGAGTTTAAGAGACTTAATAATAGACAATGGGGTTCTTTTGTGGAGATTGAAAACAATCTCTGACTCTTAGTCCTGTGCATGTCCGAATGGTACCTGACGATATTCTCAATGTGGCTGAGAAGCTCTAGGAAGCAATTGTTCATAGAAAAGGCAAAAGCTGAGAGAAAAGACTTTTAAATGTGCTAGATCCACAGAACATAAAGTTTGCACCACAGACGTCCACACTTCAAACTAACAGCTATCTAACAGCTCAATGCTGCTTCACTCCAGGTTAATTTGCATTGTGGGGAATCTTAATGCTGCAGTGTGGTTTAAGCAAAGCTGAGTGCTCAGAAAGGAGCTTGCTGGTTGCAGGTGCGCTGGACCTAAATCTGTTCTGTAGGTATCTAAATTTTGACCTATAAAAAGGCTTTCATTGTTGACAGAGAGTCAGATTTCTCTAGTCCATCACTGGACAGGTGGTCCAGTTGAAGCTGCCCCTGCTCATTGCAAAGGAGGTTAGGCTAAAGGACCTTTTAAGTTCTCTTCTAACCCAAACCATTCTGTGATTCTCTTCATGGAATCATAGAATCATATTCTTGATGAGTTAGATCTCAAGAGCTGCATCACCTGTTTTGGAATGTGGCAAAGAGGAACATTTGGTAGAAGCTGAGTGGGTGCTGATCCTGGATGATTAGACCTTCCACTTTAGTTCTTTTGCATTCATAGCAAAGGTAGATTAAAAACATGTGGGCAGATTTCAGTCTGAGCAAGTCATATCTGAAAATGGAGCCATTTAATTTGAAAAAACTTATTCCAGGTATTTTAAAAACATATTTCATGGTTTGGGTTACCAAACTTTCTATATAATCTGTAGTTAAGGTCCCTTTTACATTCAGAGATGTTATTCTCTGCCGATGTACCTAATAACCTGCCGTGTTTCAAGTACAGATGGTACACTCTACATCATGCAGGCTGGCTGCAATTCCTACCCAATACTGCTGGATCATGTATACCACTGTCCTGAAATTGAGTGAAATAAACTTTGGCTTTCAAACCTCAAAAAGAATCCTCATCACCATACTCTGAGGGAGAGTTTTGTCCCTGCTATTGAATTTGATGTATTGCAGACTTCTGAACATATCCTGACATCAAAAAGGAAAGTAGAAGCAGCAGCTTCTATAATCAGTTGCTCTGTGGTGTGTCCACAAGGCAAGGGGGATGGTGGTGGTCTGACCAGAGCGTCAGATCTGGTGCACCTGTCTGGCAGCAAATTATAATTTTTCTGGTCTTTTTCTGGGGGAATTCCAGGAATAGCTCAATTGGTCCTCCAGGCTTGAAAACAGGTGTGCTGTAATGTAGTCCAACCTAAAAGTACATTAATTGCTCATCCAGCTATGCTGTCCCGCTGAACAAAAGGTTTTTCATGCTGTGGAATCAGTGCTACCATGTGATGTGTGTGAAACCAGCACTGATGTGCAAGGCTTGCTGAGCAGACAAATGGTGCCAGTTCCAAGTGGTAACAGTAGAAATCCACATTCTACCAACAGAACTCCTGTCTTCTGGAGATGAAACATCTATTTTTTGTTTCAGAAAAAGCTCAAGATCAGCATCCTGACAAGCTGGCATCCTCCTACAGTGGAGCAAGGAGCTGTTTTAATGCCTTTCAACTGTTTCCACAGATTTCCGGTGCCGCTGTAGAAATCATGTGAGGATGGTTCTGTCTCATCCTCTTAGCTATGTGTGAACAGGCCCTGTTTTGACAGGCTTGCTGGATGTGTGTTCACAGTTCCCAGTAAGGCTCCCAGGTCCCATGCCAAAGACACGGTGATAAGTACGTCATTCAGATTTGGCAAACCTATCATTGGGTTGCATGAGGAATGTGGAGAAGGGCTGCTCTTTGCGCATGTGAGTTTCTGTCTTAAGGAATGTACTGAAATAGAAATGTTTTCATATTAGTGTCCTGTTTTAGGCCAGTGCCTGAAAAAATCTTTGTAGCAGCAACTCTGAGCTGTCTGATACCATGGGGATGTTTTGAGTTGAAGAGCTCATCTCGTATAGAAATTTAGTGTATCACTCCTGATAGTGTTACTTTTAATTTTATTCCATGTGTTTCTGACGGGCCTTATTTAGATTTACGTATTCCATTTAAATTAAATATAGGACTTAACTCATTATTATCCAATAACAAATTTTTAAACTTTTCCATTTAAGATTTTCCATTTGTTTTTCAGCCTATATTTTAAAATGCTTTTTCAGGCCTCTAATCCAATCCTCTGGGCAAATGATCTTTAAATGCCTTGAGGAATCCACTCATTTTATGTAATAGCATTGCAACATTTATCCTCAAGTAGTGTTGGAACTCTATTTAAATATAATTTGGTTGTGCAGTTGAATTCTCCTAAGTCAGGATCCTCTCATGGATAAAAGAAACTATATGTTCTGGTTGTACCTGGTGCCCTATTGTTGATCTCCGTGTATTTTTTGGACTCTTACCAAAACCATTCCTGGTGAGTCGTTTGCAGATCCTGAGCTCTTTAACTGCAAAGATTATGCTGCTAGTTGGCAGATGTACTTTTTTTAATTTCCCTTACATTTCATCACAGCTCATACGGCATCATTATTTTTTGAAATATGCCAGTATTCCTATATCTGTAATGCTCCTGTGTGAGTTTTATAACATTGCAGTTATAAAACTTTACTTGTTGGCCTTGACTGTTAAATTACATGGATGAGAGCTGTTCTCCATACTGTAATGGATTCAGCTAGCTGCTCTTGTTCCCACTGTGCTGAAGAGAATCCTGCTCTATAGTCACCACGGTGGCAGTCATCAATATGAAGGAAAAAATAAAAACTCTCTAATGTGCTCCACTCAGGAGTTTGTCAGATTCTCTCTGAAGTCACTCAGTTCCAGCAAGACATAGCCAGTTTTTAACTATCCTTAAAGCACTTCTAGTTCTTTGCTGTAGAGTTATTCTCTTACCAGAGCAAGTAATGAGTAATATTTTTTGTATCTTATGTGTTCACGTGGTTAGTTCTTAGTTATGAAAAATGCTCTTCCACAACAATTAAGTTTAATTTTAAGAAGTTCCTAGGGTGGAAATGGCTGTGCCAAAGTATTAAAATAACTTCTGTTATGTCTCATCTTGCCCCAGAGATGGGAATATGAAGCATAATTTTCATAATGTGTACACTTCTGTAACATTAATAAAAAAGTGTAGTTTGCTGTAGCATATAATGTTTAGTGTAAATTATATTGTATTTATACAGAATTCTCAGAAGTGACAGTTATAACAAACAGGGAGTTCTCACTCAAATTTAACTAGTGAAATACAAAAGTATAAATGAAACAGTGAAACAATGCCTATTTGTATTAAGAATAATCACACACTGTCCCTTAGGAAAGGAGGCAATAGGATGAGTATGAAACTGACTCATGCTGAACTACTTTAGTAGCTTGCTGCCAAAAAGAACTCCCTGCATATTCCTGCAGTGTGTAGTGCTTGCTTGACCTGTTTGTGAGCTCACTCAGTTTGCTACTATAATAGCAAAAATAAACAGCAGCTAGAGAGTGGAAGGGAGGGAGAAGTACAGCACAAGTGGAGTGGGGTGATGATCTGGGGAAGGATGGTGACTGACCTCAGGACAGCCAGAAAGTGCTCACATTGTAAGGCTGTTGAAAAAAGATCTTTCCATCTGTGTAAGTCTCCAGAAAGATAATGGTAAGAACTAAGGTGCTCTACAAAAAAGAAAAAAAAATGCTGTCTTAGCCACACTGGAGGTCACTTGTCTAGCTAAGGGAGATCTATGTCCTAGGGAAGTCTGGTTGCAAGGGCTTATTTTCTTGCTCCTTCTCGTTCTCTACCTCTGCCTGTCATCATGCCATCATCTTACATAATTTGAACTTAATATATGGTGGGGTTTTGGCTTATTTCTTCCTTTTATTTTTTAAATATTTTTGAGTGTTTTGCCATACCATGAGTTGAAATAAAAGTGGTCTAAGTGGCAAGTTGATAACATGACATTTTTCACCCAAAAATGCAGCAGATCTCTGCAATGCCTTGGCTATTCCCAGATCCCTTCCATGTTGTTCATGTATCCAGAGAGCAACACTTGCATGGACTAGGGAACAGCTGCAACCTGCAGAGAGACAAGCCAAGTTTTCTTGACAGGACACCACAAAGGGGTTTTTGAGTTGTGCTGAAACATTGCAGTGTGCACTTGATCCTTGAGGGTCCACAAGGAGCTGAGAGACAGATGAGCTGACTGACTTGTCATCACCTGCCAGCTCCTTAGAATACAAGTGTGTTCACACTGCTTGAGCAGGTGGGCTCAGAACTCATAATGGAGTAAGTCAGGCTCAATTACATGCCTGAAGGCGGAACTCAGAATCGTCTTTGAGACAAAACTAAAAGGGCTTTAATTACAGTAAAAGATAATCCTGTGAACATCAGAGAGGGAAGGACTCCTGTGACTCAGGGATCTCAACATGCATTGCCTAAGGCTATCAGAGGATTTATTGTATTTTTGTTGTGCCAGTCTTCACTGAAAGGGTCAGTTAGTTGTTTCCTGTGAGCTGGTGGGTAAAAGATTTAATCACACAGAATAAAGAAAAGATTAAAAAAAAAAAAAAAAAGACAGGACATACTAAGAGTATGTACTTCAGTAAGATATTACCACTTGGGTTAAGCTTGTTGAACTTTGTCCTAAAATCCACCAGATTCCTCTGCTGCTGCTGCCTGGCCAAAATCTCTCCCACCTCACCACCCCCACC
>VWZN01005205.1:61293-97253 GCA_013396955.1 Regulus satrapa | reverse complement strand
CCCCCCCCCCCCCCCCCCCCCCCAAAAAAAAAAAAAAAAAAAAAAAAAGAAAAAGAAAAAAAAAGGCTGATGAGGTGTCAGACTCAGCTCTTTTGGGTAAGTCAGTGATGATGTGTCATAACACTGAAAAAAGAGCAAGTGTTTCTTTGACTTATGGAGCTGAAAGTAGTATTGAGAAAAAGCCAGACTCATCATTTTCCAAGAAAAAATAGTTTAATAGTTGGTAGGTACCTACCTGTAAGCTTGCCAGCAGATAAATAATAATTGCCATAGATTCACTGAAATTAGTTTTCTACCCCAAGTAAGGTATGGGCATTGTGGCCAGGGAAAGGCATATGGACAATCCTAGTAGCATTTTGATAAGCAATCTTGGGAAACCTCCTAGAGCATAAATGCAGAAGTGATTGGAGAACTGCACTCAAGAGGTGTTAACTGACCATTAGTAAACCCAGAAAAATGAATTAGGTTGGGTATTCCCATCTTCCCTATATTCAGTGTTATAGTAACATTATGATTGGACCAGCATAATGAAATGTAGATTTAATAGATTAATAAAAATTAATAGATTTAATAAAGCTACAAATAATTTAAGTCTGAGGAGGAATGCAAGCACTGTAGAAAAAAAAAAAAGTTTGTTTTTTTTTTAAGAGAAATGACAGGAGTGGTTGATGTGACCAGACAGAGCCAATATAAAGAACAAATGGCTTAGAAATCTTAGATCTAGCTTAGAAATGTCTCTGAAAATTACTGTGCATTATAAGATGAACAAGTGCAGTTTGTAGCTACAGATTTTTTCACCCTTCAACAAATTTATGGGAACACATAAATGGGTAGCTGACCTTCAAGAACTGCAAAATAATTTTTCCACTTAAAAAGATTAAGACTTGACCAGGAGGAATACACCCTGCTGCTCTGGGTACGGCCTTTAAAAGTCTGAGAGCAAATAAGATAAAATTCTTGGGAGGGTAACAGGAATGATTATGTGACAACACATGATTTGGAGGCGCAGGTTGGATGATATTCTAGAATAATTGTTCTAATAGAAAGAACTGCAGACTTTTGTAACTTGTTGTTTAGGAAAGTTATGCAGTATGTCATAGATGATCTATGTCTAACCTGTTAATTTTTTTTTTTTAGAAGGAAGATGCCTGTCTCAAGGCACTGCAAAATCTTGCATTATGCTTCCAAATGCTTACACTATTAAAGGCAGGCTTGCAAACATGCTTTCCAGCACACATTAGAGCCCATATCTCTAATTAATGGTTTTCTTAGAAAAGAGTTTCTTACAGAGAATAAAGTATCTTCTTCAGGAAAAATGCTTCTAACCTTCAGGAGTTAAGATTTTCTGATAGTCTCTCTGTTACTCCTTACAGGTGAGAGTGTAAAGGTGTATTGGCTTGGCACAGCCTGGCTTTATGTAGCAAGGGGGCCACAAAGATGACTCTTGTGAGAAGCTGCTGGAAGCCTCCCACCATGTCTAGCAGGGCAATCCATGATGGCTCTGAGGATGGACATGCTGCTGGCCAAAGCTGGGCCAATGAGATAGGTTGGTAACACCTCTGTGGTGACATATTTAGGAAGAAAATAAAAACAGAACTCTAGTCAGAGAAAAGGAGGTGAGAGCGTGCAAGAGAAATCAACATGGAGACGCCAAGGTCAGTGGAGAAGGAGGGGCAGGAGGTGCTTCAGGCACCAGAGCCAAGATTCCTCTGCAGGCTGTGGTGATGACCGTGGTGAAACAGCTGTGCCCCTGCAGCCCACGGGGATCCCTGGGAGATGCAGAGATCCACAGTCCATGGCAATCCATCCACAGCCCCTGGGGATCCCCAGGGGTGGCAGAGATATGGAGGAGGTGGTGATTCTGTGGGAAACCCATGGAGACAGGCCCTGCTCCCAGGCTGGATCAGCCTGTCTTTGGAGGACTGCACCCCATGGGAAGAGAGCCACGTTGCAGCAGGTTTGGGAGGACTGTGTGCCCATGGGAGGAACCCCCCAGTCTCACAGGGGAGGAATCCTCTCCTGGAGCAGTGGAAGAAAATCTCGGTGAGGAACTGTGCCCATCCCCGTGTCCTGTCTCCCTGTGCTGTTAGTAGGAAGGAGGGAGGGGGTTAGGGAAAGAAAGGGTGTTTTAAGGGCTCACTTCTTATTATCCTCCTCAGATTCTATTAGTAATAAATTTCATTTTTCAACTACAGTTGAACCTGTTCTGCCCTTGAAAGATTTCTCTTGATCCTTATCTCAGTCATGAACCCTTTGTTAACTTTTTTCTTTTCCGTTTCCCTCTGTTGCCCTGCTGAGGCAAGGGGAGGGTGAATGAGAGACTCTCATGGGTGCCTGGCCCTGGGCCAGTGTCAAACCATAACAAAAGGAGATTGGAGGCAGAGTGTTGGACTGTCATTTATAGCACAGTGGTATTTTCATGGGGATTTAAAGCATTTATAGGTGTATAGGTTATGCATGTTTCAGAGGTTGAATTTACACTACAGAAAGAAGTGGTCCATCTGACATTAATTCCCCATTTTTCTGATTTGTTCAAAAAGAAATTTATCTCTTTTTTTTCCAAACATTGTCAAGGAGTAGATGAAGAAAAGATTGCAACTGTGACTTCCACTGATTTCTCTTTAAGAAGGAAAATCAAAGTTGAATATCCAGTGCTGGTGACTGCCAAGATAAAATGGGGCAAAAATAAATCTTTGAAAAACTGTAAATCAATTTCAGTGACAAAAAAAATCACTCATGGAAACAGACTGTTGTGTGGCAGAATTTCTGAAAGTTAAGCAAATAATGTAGAGCAAACCAAAACGTGATAATGTCCTGCATTTAAGGGATGTACCTTCCCCCTCCCTCTACATCCCCCTGTTAAATAGCACTTTTATTCCTGTTTTTATGTTAGAACATTGATAGTAAGAACTATTCAGTTAAGACAGCAAAAAGATGCTATCCATAGAACCATGAGTACAAGAAAAGTAAAGAAAATTCTGTGGAAGGAAATGCAACTGATTTAATTATTTACCCTTGACAGGTTAGACATTCATCTTCCCTGTCTGTGCATTGCTTGAAAATAGGTTTGATTATGTGTTACAATCTTTTCTTTGGAACTGAGTTCAAGCTATTTAATGATTTTTTTTTGTTTTGTTTTGTTTTGTTTTGACTCCTTGTTGTACCCCTGTAAAAGGCAGATAAATGGTGTTTTTCATCTTTTCTGGAATTTCTTCTCTTCAGGCCCCTGATTTTCATCAGTTCTAATGCGTAAGAATGGGTAAAAAACACAGTGAGAGTTACTGTAGTGTGGGTCACACCAATTTTCTAGGCCAGAATTCTGAAAACTCAGAGATAATGATAATAATGTGGTGTGATACTTTCTAAAATATCTCAATATTCACTGATTCAGTTGGGTCTTGCCTTTCCTCTCTTTTTCCACACAGGATTCATGCCTTTTTTCTCTTTTCACTTTCTTTATGCTTCCTTTAGTAACTCTCATTTACTGGGTTTTAAAAAAAATTTTAAATTATAATTATTATTATCAAGAAACACTGTGTCTCACTTTATCCTAGACTTTCTCATTTGAGTCTTCTATACTTGGTAATTTGAACCCGTTTTTATTTCATGTACTGATTTTTTTCAAGTTTCAGGAGGCTGAACAGCTCGTGAATCTT
Organism: Regulus satrapa; assembly: GCA_013396955.1. NCBI lineage: Eukaryota > Metazoa > Chordata > Aves > Passeriformes > Regulidae > Regulus > Regulus satrapa. The sequence continues at coordinate 93,597 of VWZN01005205.1, read as the reverse complement.
TGTCTTTTGTCTGCTAAAGGATTTTTTTTTTAATCTTCCTGTTTTTTTACTGTCATTCTGAAGTAACTTGAAAAATCTCCCCCAACCCACCATATCCTTGTCTCCTATCTATCCTAGGCATCAAATTTGTCTTGAAAGTAATGTTCTTAAAATCTGTGCTCTTCCTTTGTTACTTAACTGAAGATGCATTAGTATCACTTTACAGCCACTTGTGTATAAGTTTGCCTCTTACTGTCATCTCTTTAACTAACTTGTCTGCTAAAGGATAGTGAAGGAAATATAGGAAGGAAGTATAGGAAAATACTGTTCTTTTCTCCAACTTGGAAGAGCCAGTCCACTATTTTTTACTCAAAGACATTGATGAAGAGCCCTTATTGTATTGTACTTGTTTCTACAGTGGGATCTAGATACAAAAATATCACTATATTGAGCACTTCAGAATTTTTCAATTGGTATTAAAAAAACCCAAACCCTTAACTTATCTGGTCTTCATGGTTTGGATAGACCCTAAAATAGTTCCTATATCATTATGAAGGGCTCAGGTTTTTTACTTTTTTTTTCCTTCCCTTCATGTCCTCTACTTTTATTGGTTTGGACATAATGCCAATCTGATGTAGTTGATATTTAATTGATTTACAGCCCAGACAGATTCATCTACTTTTAAGACATGAGTAATAGCAATTGGAGAAAGATGCATGGTGATATCGATTGGGTATGACTGTAGGTGAAGACCTTACCTGGAAAATTTGAGTTTGGCTTTCCTTTTTGTCTTAGTTTCACTGTAGCCTTCTCCTCAGCTACCCCAGTTGTGTGCTCTGTCTTTCAGGCTGGTGGCAGTCTTAGCTAGCGTTTCAGCCTCTGCTATCTGAAGCTACTCAACTGTATCAAAGCCAATAAGCTATTGAAGGAGAGGTGTACACTTTACTATCATTTACACTGATAGTAAATACCATAGGAAGTGGCCCAGCTGCAGTGGGCTGAGCAGGGCCAGCAGCTAAACACCCACCCACTTGCCTGGCCACTTTCTTCCCCCTCTTGCCTCTCCCCCACAGCAGGGTGGAGGAGAGAATCAGAACAGCAGAACCAGGAAAATCTGTGGCTTGAGATGAAGACAGTTTAATAAGGGAAACAATCTGTGCACCCCAGCGAAGCAAGATAAGGAATTTATTCACTACTTCCTGTCAGCAGGCAGATGTTCAGGTGCTTCCTGGACAGCAGAGCTCCATCATGTGTAATGGTTACTTGGAAATACAAAAGTTATAACCAGGAGTATCTTGATTCCTGCTACCTCCTCCTGTTTGCCTACGTTTTTACTGTTAATCCCAATGTCATATGGTATGGAATATCCCTTTGGTCAGTTGGGGTCAGCTGTCCTGTCTGTCTCCTCCCCAATTCCTTCCTCATCCCCAGCTTACTCAGTGGGGATAGCCTTGGTATTCTGTAAGTGTGGCACAGCACAGGGGGGTAATCTGTGCTTTTTTAGTCACAAATCCAAATGATTGTGTACTTCAGGTCCAAATTGGAAATGTAGTCTATTTGCATCATTTATTTCTGAAATTAGTGATAAAAGTGACATATTGATTTCTGAGAGGTCTGATACTTGTGCAGGACTTAAAGGGGCTGGTGTTGGTGCCAAGTATATTTACCTGGCTGTCAATAGACTGTACTGTGCAATGATTTTGTGATAAAACATGTGCTGACAGTAAAGCATCCTTTGGCCATTTCATGTGTAGCATGAGACAGTTGTTGTTTGAACTGTTCTGAACTTCTCTGGGGTCAGGCTCCAAGAATTTGTGAGGCTTACAGAAACATTTTAGCTGGTTTTTTTTAGCTTTCTGTATTGTAACATTTTGCTCCACGGTGTCTTACTGCTAACAGGATGGACAGAAAGTGCTTCTCCCTTTAGCCTTCCCCCAGTTACACAGTTGGGCTGTGCTTAGAGAACTGCTAAGGAAGTGTCAGAAGTTTAAGGAAAGAACTGACACCACGTCTGCTGTTTCCTGCCTGAATTAATTTATTACCTTATGATGCTGACACAAATACTTTTTCTTTTGTCTTGGGTTGCTGTGGCTAAAATCTTTTGATATGTCTTAAAGTGTGTCAGGTTCTGAAACTGTTTCACATGGGCACCCTCAGATTTTAGAAAGAAACTATATGTTGTATATGACCGACTTTGGCACTACTTATGGATACCTGCCTTGATCCTAATTAGAAAGCTGTGTGTTCCATTCTTAACTTACTGCCCCTATTCACTTTGCAAGGATCTAAAGTATGTAGTTCAAACCTGTGTAAATCCACACTGGGTACTGGATGGCAGAATTCTTGAATATAATGACTTGATTCTCTGGACTGCATCATTAAGGATTTTGGTAGTTTGTGAAAAAACAGATGAGTGGACACATCGTTTTGTTGCAACTCCCACCACTAATTTCAGAGCATCATTTTCTAAAGGGTCAGGACCAACAATGCAGAAATTAAATACCAGACAAAATGAAATCTGTTTTGCCAGTAGCCTGACCATTTCCATGTCTCAAGTGCTGCTCAATGCTGCAGAGCAATTTACCTCTGTTCTGAATTGCTAAAGTGCTGAGGGAGGAAAAACAGTACTTGTAGTACTTTCCTCTATTTCTATGGAATTTTATCACTGCAAATGTAGATCCAATATTCCTTTCAAAGCCATGGCATATACACAACACTTTAAAATTTCTCTTCCTTGAGCCATTTGAAGTATTTGTGCAGAATGACTAATAACATTCTCATTAAATTTTCCTTATTGCCCTATGAAGATTTACTCTGAAGGCTAGTATTAGTTGCTTTGTTTCAACGGATGCTATAACTAAAATTTTTGCTCTCAAGTGAAATACATTATACTGAAAAGCTGTCAAATATGCTCAGTTCCTGTTACTGTAGGAATTCATGAGCAGCAGAAGACTATTTTATAATTCTAAAATTATTTAATTTCTTTTTTTAATCTCATCTTATTTAAAGAAGAAGATAAGGTTTTCATTCCAGAAAATATTATCTAAAGGGTCAGGAAAACAGGCCAGCTTAATTTCTTTTAAGAAGTGTAATTAAGACAATACAAAATTATCACTATGAAAAGGGAAAATAAGTCTGACTTTTGTGTCTCCTGAGTGTCAGTTCTTTTCCTGAAGGCTCTGCTCTGATTCAAAGATTTACATTGATCTTAAAATGTCATCCAGCATTATTCTACACAGAGTTGTGCAGGAATGTGCTGCAAATGAAATGCAACTCCCAGCAGCTGTTTCTGCTCTAGTTTCTAGAGGCAAAAGGAAACCCCAGCTCCTCCTCACAGAACTAGGAAATCAAATGTGCTTAAGCTTATATTTAAGCTGGACTCTAGCTGTATTGTTATATGTACTCTGGACTCTAGGCTCTGGACAAGGCTTTGAAGTACAAAGAGTGTGCAATAATTGTACTCTCTAGCCAATTTAAAATCCGTTTGGAAAGGGATGTTGTACATCACAAGACCAGAACATCTGTAATTGAAGACAATTTTCCTTGATCTTCTAACAGGAAAATAGTGTAGCAATTTCACTGGTTGGAAAGATTCAGTTTTCAAAAAGATAGAGACAATGATCCTGCTATTTGCAAAAGAGTACAGGAAAGCTGTAACACTAATGATTGAAGTGACCACATGGCTGAAGGCCCACAGAAATGTGTAAGAGACTGGGACACTTTTCATTTGAGAAAGGACTGCAGAGCTGTGACTGTCCAGCCTGGAGAAAAGAATGCTCAGAGGATCTCATCAATGTATGGAAATGCCTGGAAGAAGGCTGCAAAAGAGGACAGAGGAAGGCTCTTTCTAGTGGTGCTCAGTCACGAGACCAGACAGTGGGCACAAACTGGAAATCACTTTTTTTTTTTTTTTTTTTTTTTCAAATGTATCCCACACTTTTCGACATAGAAGTAAAGCTCTTTAAAACTCCTTTCTTCTGTCTACTCACATTCTCTGTCACTTCTCACTTTTGGCATGATTCATCATCTGCTCAGTCTCAGGTTTTATCATCTGCTTGAGATACACAGTCTCCTTAGGTGCTAATGTCTTCATGCTCAGAGTCAGTCTTCCCTTGCTGACCTTGATGAAATAAGTGAAGAACCCGTGGCTCGCTGTCGAGTGATCATGACAAGTGCCTTTATGCTCATGTGTGCCTATCATAGCATTTGCACATACATGCAGACAATATATATATAGATATGTATTCCTGTTTCTGTTAGGCATTACAAATGCTTCATGTTGGCCTGAATGCCCCTACAACCTTCCTGCTCTCATCTGGTTCCAAATCTGTACTCTTCACGCTAACTAAATTTACTCAAGAGTTGACTGTAAGTGGTAGGAATGAGAGTACTCTCTTTTAATGGCTTTGTTAAATGTCAGCAATAATGGAGTTCAATCATGATCATCTCTTGGGATTCCTGTAGCACAGACAGATGGTTTCTGCTCCAGTATTTCTCAGTCTCACACTGTGGGGACTTGTATTTTTAAGTAGAAATCAGGCAGAAGTCCCCATATATTTGCTCATTACTAAACAATACATTTGTTATTTAAATGCTTTTTTCTTCCCTTCTTCATATCCTTTATTGTTAAAGATTATCCTGGGCTTTAGATTGAGGTATTAATGATACAGTTGGGTTTTTAAGGTATTCAGAAGAAGCAATACAAAAATGTGGTACCTTGCAAAATCTATTTGTAACAGCTCCTTAGAAGCCATGTGTGAGAGCACTATTGTCATGCTGAAGAACTCCACCTGAATACTTATTTTAAAATTCTTCCCAGCACTTCTTTTTCTATTGAGAGTATCATTTCAGTTTAAACTACTGCTTAGATAAAAAAAGAATAGCCTAGCTTTGCTTTTCTATCACAGGTTTGGCTCTTTATGCCTACAGCCATACTTCATATCTCCATCATTGCAGCAGAACTTCTGAATTTTAAGTATAGTATTGACTTTGGAGAGCTAATCCTTCTTTTTACTGAATGCCACATGAGACTTTAGGAGGCCTGGATTTTTTTTTTTTTTCTTTTGATTGCAATAAGTGGTATGTATATAATAAATTCATCAGTTCTCTTTTCAAAAGACTGTTTGAGCACTTGCAAGGATCAAGTCACACAAAATGAACCAAGATTTCTTTTTATAGCCTTAGTAGTTTACGCAGGCATGTCTCCTTCCCTGCCCCAATGGCAATGAAACAGGCCAGAAAAAGTGAAGATTAGCTATATCTAGAGTTGCAGATGGTCTTGTTCACAAGTAAAAATGGTAACTTTTGTTGTGAAGCATGTAATATGCTGAGTTGGAAGGGACCCATAAGGATTATTGACTCCCACTTCTGGCCCTGCACAGGACCATCCCCAGGAGTCACGCCATGTGCTTGAGAGCATTCTCCAAATGCTTCTTGAACTCTGTCAGGCTTGGGGCTGTGACCACTTCCCTGGGGAGCCTGTTCAGTGCTCAACCACCCTCTGGGTGAAGAACTTTATCTTGACATCCAACCTAAACTTCCCTGACATAACTTCAGGCCATTTGCTCGGGTCCTGTCACTGATCACCAGAAAGAAGAGATCAGTGCCTGCCCCTCTTCTTCCCCTCTCAAAGAAGTTGTAACTGCCGTGAGGACTCCCCTCCATCTCTTCCAGGCTGAACAGACCAAGTGCTCACCCAAGACTCAGCTACTCCTTGTACAACTTCCCCTCAAGGCCCTTTGCCATCTTTGTGCCCTCCTTTGGACACTCTGATGGTTTATTGTCTTTCTTACATTGTGGCACCCAGATCTGCCCCCAGCATTCGAGGTGAGGCTGCCCCAGCTCAAAGCAGAGCAGGACAATCCCCTCTCTTGCCTGGCTGGCCATGCTGGGCCTGATGTCCCTAAGGACAGGGGTGGTCCTCCTGGCTGCCAGGAGGGCCCATGAAAAGTGAGATACCTTATATGTAGCAAACCTTTCTTATAAGGGCTATTTAAAAAGTGTAATTTTTTTATTCCTTTCAAAAAGGGTACCAAAGGCCATTGCAAATTATGTGGAGCCTTTAAATTTTTTTGCTGATAATTTTAGAAATTCAGAACCCCACTGAATAACTTTTAACAGCTAATTTTAGCAGGACTATTCTGAATTGGCAGTAATTCAACCCATTGACTCATGGTTTTAGAAAGTGCTATGGATAATTTGTCTAATGGCCCAGCATAGTGCTGCAAAGAAGAGTAAATCACAGCATGGAAGACTTGGATGCGTGACCAATGTGTTTTGTTCACTGGGTCAGGAAGTAATTAGAGAGAAGATTCAAGCCCTGGCACACAAGAGCTATCCCGAGGAAGAAGGGTAATGCCTTCACTATAAGACATCAACCTTTGAAGGCTTCCTCTTTGTCTCCTAATCTCATCTACAAAAAGTCTAGCATTAACTGCAGCACTTGTAGGAGTCATCCCTATTCACAAGTTAAAAAAGCAGAAAGATCTGAAGTGTTTGCACGTCCTGTTATCTCATGTCATAAATCCTCCTTATTACTGTCTCCCTTTTCTATCTTAGCATTTTGTTTACTGATGTACAAAAGAAAAAGTAATTCTTCGCTTGTCTGCATGTGTGTAAACTTTTTGGAATACCTAGGTAGTCCAGATAAGGAAGGTGCCAGAAAGAAAATTTCTTTAAATTCAAGTATATTTTTAAAATGTCAAATATAATTTTTTCCTATCTGTACAGAGATTTAAAAAAAAGCTTTATTTTTTTTCTACAAGGGTTGTTTGCTTACTTTTTTGGATGCTCTATTAGACCATATACCCAAATAGGAAAAGGAATGAGAAAGGTCTTTCAGTCACTTGAAACTTAAGTGAGGATATTAAAATGGCTTTTAGGCTGTGAGTTACACAAGGGAATAATTTAGGAATATAGGACTTAACCCACAGCAATAAATTGAGACCTTACTTGGATGAACATTTTAGAAGATGGCTGTACCATTTTTTAAGTAGTTTGCTGAAAAAGATTAACTGCAACATTGACTTTATGAATCCATTAATGTCTTCAGCCTAAAACAGCCTAAAATCCACAAATGGAATTTTAAAAATTAAAATGCATGGTGTCTAAAAGAAGAACCATATTCTTGGAGCTACTCACAATGTACAATAGAAATCAGATATTGATCCAGGAGAGCAAATCAAATTCTTGATTGCCAGAATTAAAGGAACTCATGGCATAGTAAATGGTTTTTTTCTTTTACCTGAGCATGAAGAATTTACCCTTTATATTTTGTCAAGTTTCTCCCAGGGCAAGTTTGCCTCTGCATCCAAGAAAGAAAGAACAGAGCATTCAGTGTAAAGTTCTTTTCTGCAAGACTTCTTCCTTATCTTTTCTCTTTTTGGATGCTATTTGTTCCAACCAGGCTCATCAGGTGTTCCAGGCATGGCTGCTCTGAGCTGATGAGACACTATTTAATTCTTTTCATACAGCAGCTGAGAACTGAACTTGCCTGCTGGCCAGTTCTCTTCACTTTCCTAACACTTGCTTAGATCTCCAACTTCTTTTCCAGACCCAGTTCTTTTTGATTTCTAGGGAGAAATGGTATGGCAAGTTGTCTTTTTTTTTTTTCCTTTTCCTCTTAAAAACAAATGGCATTAAATGCTCTATATCTGCATTTGGGGTGCATATTCTTGCTTTCTCTGTTCAATTAGGAAAAGATACATTTTTTATGGAACTTTCTTTACTCAGTGAGTGTGCTCTAATAGGAGCTCTTTCGCCTGTTTCGTTGCTACTGCCATCTTTTCTGTTGATGCAAAGATGCTTCCCTAGTGACTGGTTTTGTGCAGAGGTAGAGCATAAGGTATTAATTGCCTTCCACTTCTTGAGAGGCCTGCCTCTTGGCAATAAATACTGTATAGCTGGACTGACTTCTTGCAGATCTGGTGTTTCAAATATGTGAGGGCTTTTCCTAGAATTATCTGTGCATGAAGTGTTAGCTCTCCATGGTTGTTATCATTATGGCAATTAGGCAACCAAGAGGCGTAACCATCAGTTACTCACTCTTCTGTTAGGTCTCAGCAGATTTGTGTGGTGAATTCATGGGTGTTTCCTCTTCTGTTTATAAATCCAACCTTGTTTACTCAACTTACTGTCTTCTTATCATACAGTACCTTATAATATACAGGGTATGTTTGATTCGAGGTAGTCTCTCTCTCCCAGCCCTATGTCTCAGTTGCGGTAAGGAAAATTAAAGTGTTTTGTACCCTGCATGTGTTATCCACTGAGGACACGCTGAAGTAAAAGCACAAATTAATATCTTCCTTTTCTTAATGTTATTGATACCTCAATGAGCCTTTTTTCTCAGAGCTTTATCCCATTTTTCACTTTCTCAGAACAAAATCTCAATGAAATTTGCTTCAAGATGTTCATTGCTTCCTGGAGATTGTAATAGAACCTCTGAAATGCTATGCTAAAATGACTTGCTATTGTAAAGTGAGAGGATGCTGGCATTGTTTCATGGATAGCATGGATTTGAATTACAACAGCACTTTTTCAGTAAATGGTTTTGAATTCTTAACATGCTTCACTTGACGTTATTTTTGTCTTCAGAATTAGGAGTAATTAAACCCAGAGAAAATTCGTTTTCATTCAAGAGCTCAGTATATTTCCTTAGTCCTCATTCACTAGCACTTCATTGAGTTGGAAACCACCCATAAAAGAATGAGTGAAATGTGGAAATTTAATTCCACAGAACCCTTAAGGATGAATTTCATGCTGAGGTTGTTTAAGAAACATAAAATTATTTGCTGTCTCGGTAGCAATCAGATAAATCCTGTAGAGTCTGGATACCCTGTTGTGGATACACCAAAAAGATTATGTACTCGCATGCTCCTCCAAGTGCTTCAGTGTAGCACTTAACTCCCGCTAATGTTCACAGAATATCCATTAGGCTTGCAGCCACTGAACCTGACTCTGCAACTAAATTTTACTCATCATTACTCACTCATGCCTAAACTCTGGTACCTTCAAATCACTTAGTTTCCATCATATAACAGCGCTGGCAGAATTGACAAGATAGACATTAGCTTTTGGAACAGAGAAGCCCCAATACACATTTAGATATCATTTAGCATGCTTAAGTGTATCTCTTCTCCCCCTCTTCTTCTTTTAGGGACCATTGATTTAAGAATCAGGGACTATGAAGTTTTTCAACCAGTCCTTAATTTTTATTGTCTGGTAATAAATCCACTTTGTACACATTACTTAAAAATTCATTAAGTGAAAGAAGAAAACAGAAAAGGCTGGGCCTGTACAGGCCCGTACAGGCCCGTAGTTAGAATACCTGCTAGGGAAGCAAAACATCATCATTTGATTTCCTTCTCCAATGAATATTTAATAAAAAACACTGAAATATTCATTGGTAAGTGGAATTGGTATCTGACCACATAAGAAGTAACATGAAGTTAAAATGAAGGCAATCCTACAACGAGCCTGAGGGAAAAAAAAGTCCAGAGTCTGATGTAGTGTATAATTAGCTGGTTGTTAGGAAGTATTGAAAGAAAACTTGCCAACAGTGCTATTGAAAAATGTTTTTATGGGGTTTTATCAGGAGTTGAAAGTAATGCATTTTTGTTATAACGTAAGATATGTAATTTATTTATGTTCTGTTAGGCCTGGTGGGACCATACAAAAAATTATTAAAACCAAAAATGAAAAAGAAAATAACCCCAAAAACAAACAAAACACCAACCAAACAAAACCCAAACTCCCTCCCCCATGCCCACCCCCTTCCCCCCCATTTTCATTTAGAATAGCTTGATCAGTATCAGAACTAAAAAAGAGACTCTGCATATTAAATAGCAGATTAAATCTTCAAAAAGAAATAGTAACATTTGCAGTGTGTCATGAAGTGATGGTCACTAAACTAATTTATTTTGGTGGGGAATCTTTTATACTGCAAATTATCTTTTTGCTCTGTAAAGTACAGGACAGCAGGCAATATATTATAGTGAAGTAGAGAAATCCAGGCTTTCTCTGAGGGCTGAATAGGTGTTAACTCATAAAAATGTGTTGCTCAGTGCAATCCAGGTCCTAATAATGAAGTGGGTATTTAGTTACTGGGAAGATGCAAGTGGTAGAGGATGTAGATGGATGGGCATGTCACAGAAACTGCCACCAAACCTGCCAATAGATGGAAACCTTCATTGCTAGCTTCAGCTGAAAGGTCAAATCCTAAATGGACAAAGAAATTAGTCTGATTTTTTTTTCTTGCCTGCTGGTAGTAATTAGTCTGATGGTTCTTTTTTTTGCCCCATTACTGATCTAAAGTGTTTGCACTCTGTGGCATTTTATAAAGTTCACATCTCCTGTAAATTCTCATACATTTGGAGCACGGGTAAGTGGTGCATAGGTAAGGTGAGCAGCTCATCACTCATTGTGCATTTCTGCCAATCAAACACATCTCCTACTCTTTTTTGTTTGTTTGTTTGTTTGTTTGTTTGTTTTCTCAGTGAAAAACACTGGGTACAATTTTGATCCTTCCTAAAAAACTTTGGGGAAATATTTCCAACAGCACAGGTAGTTAGTCTTTCGACATTACACTCTTCTTTGAAAGCAAAATAATAATTAACTTCACATGTTTTCTTCTTTGCTAATAGCCTCTAAAAGATTTCAAACAAAGGCACTTGTCTGAAAATGCTTGATGATATCATAGAAACATGTCTGAAACTATGATATTTCATGACTTTTTAAAGAATTCTGTATTCAGGTAATTATTATTTATTGATAAATAATTTATTGGGAGTTTTCTTAATCTCTGATTAAATTATATAGAAGTAATGATCTATTCTGTCCTCCCAGTAAAACTTGGTTGCAAAATTAGCTTATGTTTAGTTACCATGGTAATAAGATGGTCCTTTCCTTTCNCTTTTATTCTTTTAATGAGCAAATGTAAGCTTTGAGACTTTCCTTAAGACTTCACATGAACAAAAATTTTATTTATAAAATGTTCATAAATTCCAAATGAAATACTGTATCATTGAAATAAAGAAGAAATATTTGCAGATGTATCTTTTTCATATTTGTAAGTAGCCTCTTTTTAAGCTATTGATCTAGACAATATATCTCTAAAACAAGTGCAAAAATAGGCAATTCAATAAAATGTGGTGATTTTGGCTTCCTCTTTCAAATACATTCTAAAGGACAAAAGAAATTCTGATCTCTCCAAATGCTAAAGACACAAGTTGTTGATTATTGAATCACAGAATCATAATTGACTAATAATTAAACTTCCTATGAACATATATTGATAATATCACAGTAATTAGGGAGAAGAGAAAGGAAGAAGGGCATTACTGATGGACACAAGTGTAGAAATCTTCTCTCAGAGAGAAGTAGGATTTTCTGTTAGACAACACTCGTACAGTCAAGACCACCTCTCTAGTGAAGCTAGAAAAAATTTTATTATATCTTTACTCTGTAGCTTGATTGATCCAAAGTTTGTAGCTTGATAAGATTCAAAGATGACAAGATTATGGCAAATTCAAATTAAATTTTGAGTCTTCATGCATTTTAAACCTGAAGACATATACAGTACTACCAACCATGAATAAATTAATTGGAGTTTTTCAGGAGGATTCAAAAGCAAGATGCACAGCATGTAGGAAGCAAGCAGTATGTGTTCACTCTGTTGACCACATCAGAAGCAGAATGAATCAAAACCTTCAAAATTCCAGTACTGGGGACATGCATGGCATGCATGCTCAGCACCAAATAATTAAAATTCTACAAAGTTGAATTGTAGGGATTCTATGAATCCAACCTGTTGCACAGAGCTACTTTTCAATTTAGATATATTCTGCCAAATCTCTCTTTCTGTCAGATCTGTTTGCTTACTGTTAAAGGAGGAATGAACACAGTAGACATGATTCCTTTTGCCAAGTCATATTTGATTAGAAACTTACCATTTTTCAGGTGTCCCAGTAAGATTAAATCACAGCCTGTGCAGCCCTGACTGCCTGAATACTGTGGTAGAAGTTTAACAGCAAAACCTCATCTTGTCCTTTAGGATTTAACCTTGACATGACCACTTAGCACTTTAAGTAAGAAGCAGGGAGAAAATTGTTTAAAATTAGCCTCATTCAAAATACAGGAACTCATCTTTATAGGGATGCAAAGGAAATAAAAAGGAGTCAGTGGTTCAGATTTTTTTCTGTTACACACCAAAATTTTTTGTCTCCAGATGCCACTTGGCCAAGTGGCAAAATGGCACAGTGATAAATTACTCCCTTAATGGATTTGTTATGGATGCTAATCAGATGTTTGAAGTGAACTTCATTAACACAATTTTCATGATTGAGCCCCTTAGCAAGAACAAAATAATACAAGTATTACTTTGTTACCAAACTTGCTTTCACCTTGCAAACACAGGGAAAGAAAAGGAATTTATTTCAGAAAAATTTGTTTGGTGATAGCTTTTTCAGTGATTTTCCATGAACTCTATCACAGAAAGGGCGAAGCAGTTTAATTTGTTTCTAGCTCCTAATGCAAGTACTGCATACAGCAATATTGTCACTAGCAATCCATAGCACCATGCTGTAAAACATGGACTCCTGTTCCACTTAAAAGATGTCCTGAGGCTGGGACCCAGCATGAGACTGTAATTATTTGGGACCTCTCTGTCTCCCTACTAGCTCCTCCTGGTGTGAGAGGTACCAGCTCTTCCCCTTTGTGTTTTCTGGTAATGGCACAACATCCTTTTAATTTTTCTTAAAGGAAAAAAAGAAATAAAGAACAAACAATCCCCCAACAACAGCCCCCTCCTCCTTGATGTACCTGGGGAAGAAAAAGGTATTTTGCTGCTGAGACCTCTTTGAAATAGGAAGCCTAAGAATGGAAGAAATAATTTCTGTTTTTTGTTCTGAAGAGCTTGGGTCATGCACTCACTGAACATGCTTGGAGTGTAGGGCCAGAGGGGCTGGCAGAACCTACATGAGGACCCTGCAGTTTATGCAGTTTATTTCTATAGAAATATGCTGTTGGTGGGAATACACTTGTTAACAGACCTAATAAAATCTTTTTATTTCTTCTCTAAATGAATTTTTACTACTAATAGTTACATAATATAATTTAATTGTGTCCTAAGAAGGTTTTATGCCTACAGAAGATACACAGTGGAAGAAAGGAGATAATTTGTTTTCAAGCCTTTGGCTGGTTGAAGACCCTCTCCCAGTACTGCAAAGTCCCCTCTACTGAAGTAGAGTCCTACTGTAGTAGTCCTCCTGAAGGAGGAGGATGATCCTTAAAGAACGTATCTCCTTTTTTCCACCCTGTTTGCACATTTTCTGTTGGTACAGAGAAACTTAGGTTTGGAGCTTTTGTCCTAGCTCTTGTACACAATCAGTAACAGCAGAGGATGTAAAAGACCTTTTATTGCAATAGTAACAGACTTTCCATTTCAGTTTGTGTTTTCTGAATCCTCAAACCACCAAGTAAGACAAGACTTTTGTAGCCAGAGGACAGAATGAACCACAGAAGTTATTTTTGTCTTAAGTGGTAAGTAGAAGTGAAAACACTTCGCTTATCCTGCTAACATCAGACTTGAGTTTGTGTCAGCAGAGCAGGACTGAAGTTCACTGTACAGTACCATGGGAGCCCATATAAAAACTACAAGAACTTCTTTCAAGCCCTGACATCCAGACCTTGTGTGAACCTGATTCTGAGCTCCCTTGCACCGGGAGGGCTGTGTTTGAAACTGCGAGGATTTATGTGCTCTGCCTTTGGCTTTCTGCCTGAGCTGCTTGCCCTTTCAGTCTTTGAGTGAGAATGTGCACAAGCAGCTAAAAGATGATGGCTGTACCCTCAAGGTTACAGGGGTCAGAGGGATGTGCTGCTGCTGCCTGTAATGGGGGCTTGTGCTGGAAAGTTTGGTAACAGTTTCTCACCCAAACTGAACCAGAATTGTCAATTCCACTTCTCCTGTCTGAGGCTGCGTTTTCTCGAGGGGACATAGAGATGACCCTGCATGGTTGAACCATGGTCCCAGCTCAGCCAGCACACACAATTTCTGGCACTGAAGAGGTATGGGGACCTGTGGAAAGCAGAATAGGTCTCACTCGTTTAATATTTTGTCAGGACTCAGAAAATTATGACATGAGGTTGGTATTGACTTACTTTTGATGATACATTTAGATGGGTCAGAATGCATGCCCTCTGACAATATCCTTTTCATTCTTCTGCCCATTTTCAAGTTTCTCCCTGTAAGCAGAAGGGTCAGGAATATTGTGCAGTTTTTGGAGGGTTTTGTTTCATTTTTTTGTTTGATTGCTTGATTCTGTGTGGTTTTTTTTCTCTTGTTCTTTTTTTGTTTGGTTCTTTGGTTTATTGTTTTGTTTTGTTTTCCCCCTGGTTTTGCTTTTTAAACTTCATTTAAATTGGTAATAATGTTCTGGTGTCTTCAGAAAGTAAGAGATCTAAAGTTTTAAGATAAAGCCCCATTATTAAAATCTATTAACTGGCAAAACCAAAAATTGGATACAAATGTTGTAATTTAGTCTTATTTTAGATATTATGTATATGGATGTCCAACATAATTCTTATGTCTATAATCATGGTTCCTCTTAATTTACTGCTTAGCAAGTGATTATCCCAGTAATACATGGACTTTAATATCTGTAATAAAAAAAAGTTTGCTTTCTCTTTTCTGAAATGTTCATCGGCTCCAGTAAGTATGGCCAAAGTTTTCTCCACAGCACAGAAAAGCAGCTCTATCAGTGAAGATTTTGTACATAAGTAGCAGACTGTAGTTAGAATTTAAAATTATCAATTTTCAGGGTGAAATATTATTTGAAGATTTATGCTTAGAGCCATACATTCAGTGTTTATATCTGATGTCATGTTGCAGGAAAATACTCCTGACAATGTTTTCCTTGTGCCCTGTACTGACTGATTGAAATTTACAGCTGACCTCCCTGACAATAATTCTGTCAGAGGATCAGTGCTTCAGGCAAATTGCCAGCTCAGACATGAAAGTCAGAAATGGAAGAATGCAGAAAACCTTTTCCTTTAAAACTGTAGAGATGTAAATTTTCTCTGACAAAGCTGGCATTGTGGGCTTCTTCTTCAGCTTTCTCCTTTGTCATTTTTCTTCCAACTGAGGAAGGGAAAATGATACTTTTCTTCTTCCAGAGCATGTCCAATCATACTAAAATGCAGTTGTACTAAATGCCAAGGACTCATTACTGTTCTTGAAAATCTGTCTCTGTAATGGAAATTTGTGGCCTCGGAGAAAGTTTCATCTAGTTCCCAATTCCAGGTATCAAAATTACTTCAAAATGTCAAAATAGAAGAGCTTCATTATGAATTAATCTAAGGGAAAGATTATTTTCATTGTGGGGTTTTGCTGGTAGGTCACGGCCCTTAAGAGCTTTATGGCTTTCAAGTACAATGTACTGTAAAAAGTCCCAGTGATTCATTAGGACACAGGTTTTTATTAACAAATTGATATATGGGACAATTTCACAGGCATTATGTTGCTGAAGGTGATGTTTTTTAAGCTGGAAAATACATTCAGCCATGTAACTATGTTCTGCCTTATGATTCACTTATAGCATAATTAACAATTTACTTCTCTACCCCAGTTCTGTACCCAGACTATTGCTGTGTCCTGTGGAATAACTACTGTGTATCAAAGATCAAGAAAATGAATCCAGATTTTAATGAATGATTAACACACAGATTTCATGGGTAAAGTGCCTTGGAAACCCCAGGGATGAAAAGTACTATGGAGAAGTACTACTCTGACATTTAGGGTGAATTTATGTTGAACACAGACATGATCTCAGTTCAATTCCTGCTTCTTTTGGACCCTTCCCAAGTAGTTGCAGGTAATTTATTTAGATTCAGGTCTTTGTGTCTGGTCCCTGTAATAGACCACTGCCCTCATGAAGGTATTTGTCACAGAAGCAGTCAGGAAGATGAAATAAGATCCTTTAGAAAGGCCAAAAAGTTAACAGAAAACTCCCCCAAGCAAGAAGCAGTAGATGATGCACCCAAATTTATTTTTCTTCTCTGCCAAAAGGGAAGACATTATACATGCATATATATGTATATGCAAGTAAGAATTTATTTTTATGCTGGTGAATACTTTAAAAGTCTAAACAAAATGCACCAAACATTTATTATTAGTCCAGTTGCCGGAATACCGACACTCGTTGTCCTTAATGAATGAAAAAGTTAAAATTAAAAGGCTTCTTTAACACACTTACATAAGAAAAGCTTACAAACATAGATAATTTTCCTTGGATATCATGCTTATCCTTCCAATGCAGCTTGGCCAATGCAGGCTGACAGCTTCCTGCCTCCTGGAGCGGAGGGGCGGAACGCGCTATGACAAAGCGCCAACATCCTGCTGTCCTCAGCAGGAGGAGAGTGATAGCCATGGTGGGGCTTTCTTCTCCTCAGTGGTTTCATTCTCCTGAGCTGCCAACTGCAGCCTGGCAGTGGCCCCCAGCCGCACACAAATGGCTGTGGTTGGTCAGGCAGTGGCTTGGGGACAGGGGCTGTGTGTGTGTGTCACCTCCTCCTCAGCGGGGCCATCGCCAGGGCTGGAGCTGGAGCTGGAGAAGCAACAGTCCCTGCCCCCAGCCCAGGGCTTAAACCAGCAATAGTGATCAGGCTCTCCTTCTTTCTCTCTGTTTTAGGTTATTCTCTAGCTTGCTTTTCACTAGTAGACTTGGAACTGAGCCACAGATTTGGGATTAATTCAGGTTTTGCTGATCTAAGCTTATACTTCTGCCCAGTCTCTTGTTTGGCAATGGCAATGTTTGTTTCATTGTCTGATTTAAATACTGTCAAGACTTGCTTGAAAAGCACAAGCACTGCTTAGGTAGGTCAAAATATATAGCAAGTGATATCCATAACATAAAAACTAGAGATCATGTTTCTAACATGAACAGTTCAGTTCCTGTCACCCCAAAATAAAAGTTGCTTACAGGTAGTAATTATGTCTTTCCTCCAGGGAAAACTTCAGTGGAATCCAAAACTCATCAGGAAGTTTTCATTTGACAGCTGGGTGCATTATAGAGAGTTAGGCTGGACAGGAGGCCACTGAAATAGCTGTCGAGCCTCCAAGTTTCACCTGTGCTTGCAGCAGGTCACACGAGGGAAAGGCCCTGCTTATCTTTGAGCTTTGCTGTCACAGTGCAGGATGGCAAAGTACCAAGGTCTGCTAAGAGCCTGATGAGAAGCATTGGTCAGGGCTGCCCTACAGTGAGTCTGTCCTAGGGTCTGTCCTAGGGTGACTCCAGGGACACAGTCAGATGGTCCTGCCAAGAGGTGTTATCACCTGAGTATACCCTTCTATCTATTTTCTACAGTAGGATTGACAAAGCCCTTTATACCATGTTAACATTCAAAACTGCCTCCTTGTTTGTCCCTTCTGGCCTAAGAAAAAAACCCTTAGTTCCATATGTAGGGTGTGTTTTCCTCTATCCTCAAGATTTTCAGCGAAACTATATGTTTCACTGAAATTATAATCTTAAATTACCCCTTCTGGAAACTTCATTGACTTGCAAACTGTGTTCTGAAGAAAGGTTTTTAATTAGCTGCTTCCAAACAATGAAAATCAAATAAAGATTTTTCTTTTTCATGGCAGAGGACGGCCTAGCTAGGTTTCTTTCTTCATATATTCCATGTTGCATGTAAGGCACTCATCCAGGATGTGGAACACCCGGTTCTATTTTTTCAAGGAAAAGGATTTAAATTTCATCTCTTTTCAGTCCCACATCCTTGGAGAATGTCTCACTGCTGGACTGTTAGGGAATGAGAACAGGAATTCAATTCTCTGCTCTAGAAGTTATGTCCCTGACATAAGTACTCAAATAATGCCTCCAGTCGTGGCATAGCTGGGTATCCTACCTGATTTTCACTGCTCCCTCTGCGTGGGAGATGGCCTAGCTTTGACTTCTGCACCTGGGTGGATAATATATTTAAAGAACATAAATAATGAAATTAATAGAGAGACCTATAGACTCACAAAGAGAGCTTTATTTTTAGTATATTTATTTGAAATATGTAATAAACATCAGAAATCATAAAGCTGAATCAATGGAAATCGGTAATTAGGGATATATATACATATGGTGTGTAAAAGAATCTCCACCCATTTTTCTTGATCTACATGATATTAAGTTCATAAAGTACATGCATTTTGGTGCAGTCTTCAATCAGCAGTTTTATGTGACCAAATAAGAAGGAATTAAGCTGAAACAAGATAATTTATTTTATTGATTTCTCTTCATAGTTAATCTTACTAGATTAATTACTTTGGTAACTGGTAGAATGTTCTGAGCCCTGGAATTCTGCATTTTGAGTGGAAAAAATACACTGGTGAATATAAAAAAAATGACTGAAACCTGAACAATCAAATTAGATTTAATAACAAAACTTGCTCATTTTCCTGTGCAAATAGTTCTATTGACTTTTGCAAGACTACTATGCTGTGAAACTGGTAATGATAGCTGTCAATTTCTAAAGGATTAATCTCTTCCTGCAACAGAGAACTGTCCTTTCTCCTCCTGTGTTACATAGTAAAATAACATCCATTTCTAATGGGTTATTTTTTCTTCAAAGGATTATTTCTGGCTTGTACATGTAGAAGAGTTCTAATAATAAGGGTAGGTTTAAGTAGATATTAAGAACAAATTCTTTACTGGCAGGAGTGTGGGGCACTAGAACAGATTGCCCAAAGAGGTTGTGGATACCTCATTCCTGAAAGTATTCAGGTCCAATTTGGATGGGGCTTTGAGCAACTTGATCTAGTGGAAGGTGTCCCTGCCCATGGTAGGGGGTTGGGACTAGATGCTCTGTAAGGTCCCTTCCCACCCGAAGCATTCTGTTGTGTTCTGTTCACAGTGCTGATGCTCTGGGCTTACACACTGACGGTCTGTCCTAACTTCTTAAGATAGTACCATGACAGATGCCTGAGCTCTGTAAGACTGTCCCCTTGTAAATGCTATTTCTGTCCTTTGTTGCTTACAGCTATTCCATGACTATATCTTCTGTGCTTTTGAACTTCTATTGTTAAAGAAAGAAGAAACAAATGAACCAGACAACTACAAGCCGTGATGTCTGGATTCAACAGTGTACCACACTTCAGGAGTAATTCTGATGAAAACAGCAATTGAAAAGATGGAGATGGAGGTGAAAAGGAGTAAAATCTAAAATTATGTAGATTAGGCCCACTGGCTGCAGCAGGGGCTGTGTTGGGGCCCCTATGAGGAGAAACTGGAGCTGCTGGGTACGACTAAGCTTGCAGCCGAGGTGCTGATGCCTTGAGAAAAACATACTTAAGAGAGAGCAAAATGTGCTTCAGGGAACATGAGGTCAGAGGAAGAGGAAGTTCTCTGTGGCAGAGCAGTTATCCAGGCTGCAGCCCCTTGCCAGAGCTGGTGGATATGGCCTAAAGCAACTGCAGCCCATGCAAAACCCACACTGGAGCAGAGGAAAGAGTGACGAGGAAGGAGTAGCTAAGAGGAGCTGTTAGGGTCTGACCCCAAACATCATTGCCTATCCCCCTGCATGGCTCAGGGTGAAGGAAAGGTGGAAATTTTGAGAGGGTAGGAGGTAACTGTAGTATGGAGTCAGCCTGGGAATGGAGGGCAGAGGGGTAGAGGACGAGTGTTGTTTTAATGTTCTTATTTTCTCCCCATCCTGCTGACTAGAGGAGAAGCAGGAGGGTGAGAAGCTGGGTGCAGGTTTGGATTAGCCAAGGCCAATCCACCACATAGATTAATTTCATACCTTCTTTAATAATACTTTCTTACCTTTAGTAGCTGGAGTTGGAACTTGATGTGCTGCAAATGCTCTGTTAATCTTACCTCTCGATCAGTTTGTCATGACTGCATGTGGAAATCCAGTTTGAATTCTGAGCAGCAAGGGAAGAAGTTACTGAGACTTTTTTCACAGAATGATAGGATGGCTGAGGTTTGAAAGGACCTCTGGAGGTCATCTGGTCCAACATCTCTGCTCAAGAAGCTTCTCCTAGAGCTGCTTGCCCAGAGCTTTATGTAAACAACTTTTGAGTATCTCCAAGTATGAGGAGATGACACAACCTCATTGGGAAACCTGTTTGTTCACTCTCACAGGAAATCTTTTTCCTTATGTCCAGACAGTACCTCCTGTGTTTCAGTTTGTGCCTATTTCCTCTGCTCCTGTCTCTGGGCACTATAGATTAGAACCTGTCTCATCTGCAGGCATTCATAGTCATTGATGAGATTCCCTGCTGACGCTCTTTTTCTTCAGGCTGGACATGCACAGCTCTGTGCTTTTCCTCACAGAGGAGATGCCCTTTGCCATCTTTACAACCTTTTCCAACCCTTTCCATTGTATCTTTCACGTGAAGGGCAGCCCACAACTGGGCACAGTATCTCAGGTTCTGTGTCACTTGTGCTGAGTGGAGTGGAAGGATCGCCTCCATTAACCTTTTGGTTACACTCCTAACTGCCTCCTAATGCCTCTCAGATGCCATCAGCTTCCTGTGCCACAAGGGTGAATTGCTGGCTTGTGTTAAGTAAGGTGTCCACCATGCCCTTCAGAGCCTTTTTGGCAAGGTGGTTTTCCTGCTCGTGGTTCCCCAGCATACACTGACATTGTTTCTTCCCAGCTGGGGGATTTTGTATCTCCCTTTGTTCTTCATGAATGAGCTGTCAGGCCATTTCTCCTGCCTGTTCAGGTCCTTCTGGATGGCAGCACAAACCTTTGGCACTTCTTTTATGGAAAGAAAGATGATCAAAGCTGTTGGAGCATTCAAAGTAGGCAGTTTTCACTGGAGAGGGAACTCTCCAGTAGCCACAGATGGCACAAATCCTGTTTGAAGTTCAGTTAGGTAAAATTTAGAAAGTTTTGTTAGGAATTTGTTTTTCCTTTGGAGTAATAAAGTAGTTTTTGTTCATGCTGGTTATCAAAAGGATAAAATGTTCATCTGGCAAAGAGTCTATATAACAATTTGCCCAACTGCATCGAGGAACTTAAATGAGAAACTCAAGTCTCAACTTTACAGAAACGCTGCCAGGAAAAATGTAGACCTGAGAACCACGCGGTGTGAGTTGCATACTAAGTATGCTGAAACACAAGTCACCTTGTCTTCTAGAATAAGCTTATTTAAAGACAAATAAAACCAACATATTTGTGTTTGATTTTGTAAGAATTGTTTGCATATGGGAAATTGCAAAGGGATTATTGACATGGCAACAAATTAATGTTGTTGACACCAGCTTGGTGAAGACAATTTCCATAATTAATCATATAATTCTTAAATTTACACATTTGGTAGATAAATTAAAATTAAAAACTATGCAAATTAAAGTTCTTTTTAAGAGTCTTTCTATCATTAGAGCTCCTGGACATTGCAAATTCTTTCTGCCAGAACATGTTAAGGAAAAATAGGGAGCCAGACCAAGACACTGAGTAGTAAATTAGGTTCTTGATTCCTGCAGCGTTTGGAATAACTTTATTCTGCACCATCAGTGACAAATCTATCTGGTGTAATTGATGTTGGATGAGCCCTGTCTAACCCCATTTTAGTTGGAGCACAGCAGAGGAGGGGTCTCCTTCTAATCTGAAGGAGCATCCTAGGTCTTTTAAGTAAATCTGCCTAGCCAAAGCAGCTAGAGGGTGGTGACAGATGGGATGTGGAGGCAGCTCTGAGGGGCCTAACAGTTTAGAGGTGACTTGATCCAATCAAGCTCCTGGTTTAGGAATGTCACGTAAAAGGCAGGATGCAGGATGGACAGGGACTGTGTAGTAGATAACTCCACTGACAAAGGTAAATCAGAGTCCTACATAGTTGTGGTTTGTGCTGATTTTATTTTCAGAGGCAATCTCAAGGTCGTTTAGCTGAGCTCTTTGTTGATGTCAATAGGATCCTTGTGAAGAATAGTTATTTCAGTTTTAACATATGTAGGCTGGAGTTTCATGTAGTGAGTTAGAAATATGTGGAAGAAACATGATAATCTGCAGTGGTGAAAGTAGTATCATAGATCTATACATTAGGAGTGATATTTCTGGACTTACAAGCCAAATTCAGAAATGATCTGCTGAAGTTTAAGTGGGGGAATTTATATCTTCATAATAATCTCTAGTATATGATCTGTATCTCTTTGGCTAGGTATATTACAACCTTGTTTTATATGATTTTTTAAATTGGATCACTGCTTGCACTAGAGTTTTAGAATTTACTTGTTCAGAGTCTAGCAGAATGGTGTGAGATGATCAAAGCAATATAGCATTAATTTAAAGAATGGTCCTTGAGTCTCTTGCATTCTCCTTTAGCATTGGAACATATACACCAGCAGAGATAGCTTTGTTATTACATGAAACAAATTGAATTAGATGTAATAAAAAAGTACATGTAATAAATTAAAAAGGTCAGGTGTAAAGGTTGCAGTGTAAAAGATTTAGATTCTGTAGGAGAAGAGAAGAAATAAAAGTAATAGCAGCTCAGTCTCCCTTGCACCCATTTGCATTCACCTCTCTTTTAAGCTCAGTGAAGCTGAGTTTTAATGAACCATGCACTCTGGTTTTAAAACACTAATGTCAACTCTTCAAGGTTTGATTAGCAGAGCCAGCAAGGTATTAATTTTTAAATGGGATGTTCTGTGTGAGGAAGATTTCTGCCAAAGTGTATCTTAAAGTCCTACTTAAGATGGAAATCTAAACAAGGTGCCAAAGGAAAAAATGAAATAGGATTGTCAGCTAAATTTTACTAGACAAGATTATATAATGAAGACTGTAATATTACATACAGTGGAGTTCTACTCTAAGAATTACTAGTAAAACACTAAAACATTTATTAGGCTCAATTATACATATCTGAAACCATTTTGTGCAGCTCTTAATTTAGTTTTTAATATGTTTAAATGAGTAAGATCGAACAGATGCATTAACTCCCTCATCCACTTCCTAAGCCTTTATTCCACCATTAGGTTTGCTAAATTGAAGTTTTCGGTGCTTATTCTACAAGCCTTCTCTTGCAGGGTGGATTCAGAGTTGGCCATGGGCACCTCTGTCTGAACAAGGGCTTAGACAGCAACAGTAGTGCCAGCATGACACAAATGGGCTGTCCCCTTATTTTGCGTCGAGCTAACTTTTGGTTTGTCACAGGCTGTTTGCTCTGAGTCATTGTAGAGTTTAAGAAATGGATGGTTGTTTAAAACTCATTTGAAATTTAATGGCCACCATGACAGGGATTAACCTAAAGCAACTGGTACATTCTTGAGTATACAGAGGATCATATTTAGGAAGGGATTCAGTGTTTTGACAGAAGATGAATTTTACAATTTCCCCTAGACAATTGAATCTTACAGTTTAAGTCACAAGTTTGCCCTTGTTTTAATTATGATAAGAAATTTTCTTGTTAGTTCTTTTATGAAGATCACTATGTCCGATCCAGTTTAAAAATTCCTTAACAGCTTATAATTTGTAGCCATCTGTCAGTGGCCTGGTAATGCATAATGACTATTTTGTGTTCTCAGACATTAATACATTACTCTGAAGCATCTTTCTCCTAAGCCATATAAGTCATTATAATTTACCCTATATCCATTATGCTTTAATTACCTTATCATCTGTGCAGATTATGGTTCAGTATTAAAAGTAAAAGGGAGATTCACAATGTTTGTCAGAAGCAAGTGCCCTTTCCGCATCTTCACCTGCTGTTTATGTTTGCTCCAAATTAGGCTGAGGTTCATAATTGGAAAAATGAAAGAGGTTGTGTGGACTGAAAATCAATTTGGTGCACAGAAACACATGGCACAAAGAGTGCTTTCTTATGAGACATTTTTGGATTTTGCCTTTTTGTGTACCTGTAATTATTTATACTAATTATAACTGAAATATCTCTCCATTACATGCACAGGAGACTGGCAATTAGACATGACCTCCCAGCCCAGAAATTTGTAAGAAACAAGTTAGAATTAGAATGCTGCATACAGGTCTGCATTTGTCCTGGAACAAAGGCAATGTTCTCTCTCCACTATTGCAGAAGCACAGTTTCAATTTAGAGCAAAGGAATTGTCTCTTCCAGTTACATGCTATCCAGTTACATCATCAGAGGACATATTTAAAATCTCATTTTTGTTGAATTTAAGCCAGATCCTTTGATAGATAAATTGCCTGGTCTCTGAATCCAGTGGCGCTATGTTCACGTACTAGCTGAAGGTCTTGATGACTGTGAGCAATTGAAAGTATCTGACTATCTACAATGCAGGGTGGTGGCCCCTCTGTGGTAAGGAACAGAGACTTCTGTTGGCTGGGAGCCCTTCTCTCTCACTTCTGGATGGCAGACTTCCCTGTTTCCTCCTTCCCCTGTTCCCACTCTGCTTGGGAAGACATCTCATCCTGAAGATTTAAGCTGTGTCCCTATTTGGTCAAAGAGCCAAGACCAACAGCATTTTAGTGCAAGGTCTTAGCAAAATTCCTACCATGTGATTTTGAATCATGCATAGAAATATACCCTAAAGACCTTAAAGACCTAGAAATAAAACACACACTTCCAAGACAATATTAGTATAGGAGGTAACATAAAATCTGTTGATTAGGAGGCCTCCAGGGCCAAATATGGAAAAGTACTTGCCCCATATAGGGTGAATACCATTTTATAGGTTTAGCAAATTAGCATAATTGACAAGAATTCCGAATTAGAAGCACAAGTAATCCCCCCCATCCCTTGGTCCCACCTCTTCTGGACCACCTCCCCCTTCCTTGCTACTAGCTGTTTTTTGTTTTTGAGAAAAGTATCTTGAGGAGCTGGTTTTAACTGTGGTTCCCAGAGGAAGCAAGATAGGAGAGGAGCCTTTGGAATGTGTTTTTTCTTTCTGCCTGTCGGGGTAGGAAAAGTACTGGAGTTGGCTAGGAACTATATAACTGTACAACAGTAGTCTGCAGAGCTATGAATATATATGAAAGAAATATAAAAGCAAAAATCATTTTGGCGTCACTGCTGAGAAACAAAGAAGCATCTGCAGAAGGATATTCTTTACTACTTTATTTAGAAAATGAAGTCAAGAAAAGTAGGTAAGGTAATGTTTTTTGTTTGTTTGTTTGTTTGTTTGTTTGTTTGTTTGTTTGTTTGTTTGTTTGTTTGTTTGTTTGTTTGTTTGTTTGTTTGTTTGTTTGTTTGTTTGTTTGTTTGTTTGTTTGTTTGTTTGTTTGTTTTTGTTTGTTTGTTTGGGTTTTTTGTTGTTGTTTTTGGGGGTTTTGTTTTGTTTTGGTTTTTTTATTTTTTTGCTTTGGGTAGTGGCAGACAGTACCAAAATGATAGTGTGTTATTCAGGGTAATGCTCTATTTGTGGGGCCTCACCAGTAGTTTTCACTCAACTTTAGTTGATGGGGTAAAGATGAGAAAGAAATATGGTAATGACAAGAAGTTGAAGAAGTTGAAGAAGCTGTGAAGTTGTGAAGAAGTTGTTATGTTGTATTCCTGCGACATAAGGAAGCAGCCTTTGACCTCCCAAGTCCTACGACTGAGGGAATGGATAGGTGTTAATTTAAAAATCTTACCTGTTCCATATGACAGTAACTGCTTTGTGGTACATACCTACTGTGTCATTGCTCACCACATCGTTGTTACTTTACCTTTCTAGTCCTGTATGTAAACAAACCATTGGTTTGATTTTTAAAATTTTTTCTGTCACATGATTTCTTGTGGATTGCATGGGCTAGATCTATCTTGATGCAAATGGGAGACTGGAAAGTCACAATCATATCATTTTAGATAGATACCTTGTGAAGGTATGAAGCTATTTGCACCAATTTTGACTGCCAATAGAATATTTTGGAGAGCAGTAGGATTGCTTGTAGAGTTTTTAACCAAGCCTACAGATGTGCATAATGGCATATTTCTGAAAACATTTTGAGCTGCAGTGCTGTTACTCTCATAAAATAATAGATTTTTAAGTACTTCAAGGCCTGAGGACCATGTTACATGGATGAAACAGTTCCTTGACTGTAGTGATTGCAAAAGCTTCGAAGTCAAAACAAATTGCACTTGATAGACTTTAGCAGACTACCTAGAACACTTCATACTGTCATGTAAAATTGAATTTTTCTTGTAAAGTTATATGATCAGGAGAAGCATCATGTGATAAGCCAGTAGCTGGAGTTATGCACTAACTTCAGACCTGCTGTACTACTAAGTGTCTCAGTTCTTCAGTTACAAAAAAGCAAAAATGTATTTGCTTAAAGATTGAAGTTTGTCCACACTATGATAATGAGACATAAATATTCTTAAAATCACACCCCACTATTCGAGGCTATATGTATAGAGCAACCTTCTGAAGTGCAATAAAGGCAAATTCAAATTGTTACTGCAAGAGCCAGCGGGGATCTAGAAACCCTGCCTGTTGATTTGGGTAAGGTGTCAGATGGCTTATTCTATCTTCAGCTCTTGGTTGAAGTCCATATTATACTTAAATTGTACCATATAGGATAACAACCTTTTTTTTTTTTTCCTTGATGCAGGGATCTTTGTATCACCCTTCACAGATGAAAGTAAGTGAAATTTTTTTATGTCTATGCATTGAGTAGTATTAAACTGACCTGGATTACAAGGGAATAGATTCCAATCTCTTGTAAAATGAAGAAAGGTTTCCTGAGAGATGCTTCTAGTTTTATCCCATCATATATATCTGACTTTGATTCATATGATTTTTGAGGTATTAATGAGTGATATTATTAGTGACTATGGATTATATTGAATATCAAAAAAAATTTCTATTTCTTCTTGAATTATATGTCCCTGTGTTGAATATTTAAGTATTTAAGTATTTAAGGTACACTTTAAGTGAGGGACCTCTTCCTAAGTGCCAGTTTGAAGGAAAGTAGGCTTTAAGGAGTACTGTAATAAACAGATCCAAAAAATGCTATAAGAGGCTGAGTAATGTACTGAAGAACAAAAAGTTGTGGGAATCATAAAAATGTATTTAATATAAATTACCATTCATAATATTCCATTATGGTCCTAAAAAATTATTTCCTTAGAAGAAATGAGTAAAAAGAGAATGTACATTTATGACTAGCTGCTTGGCAAAATTAAATAAATTAATTGTAAAGAATGGAAACATAACTTTTATGAATCTGACTGACACATAGCCCTATCTCTTCCTATAAAGATAAACAACCACAAAAGCCCTTCCACAAACTACCCTTTAAAATTCTTCACCAGTATCAAGAATTTACCTCACCAATGACTTTGTGAGACTGAGTGTCCTAAACACTTCTGAAAACAGTGTGCTGGAGATAATAAAAGAGTGACTCAGTGCTTTGGCACAGTCCTGAAAATGTGAACAGTTGGGACTCCAGCTATCAGCAACAGATGGGGAGTGCTCAAGCTTTGAATGTTCAGTAGGAGACTACAGTAATTCTGTAAACATGCCAAGGAAAAACATCAAGTTGTAAGAAACAATTATTAGATTTGAGGTCTTTTAGGCCCTTTGATCCTTAAACTTGTTATTCAATTCCTTCCTTCATGTCCACTTGATTATTGGGCCTTTGTGATCTTTTTTCATGAAAAGCGGTGGCCGAACTCACACCAGAGAGAGAAGTACCTTTCAATTTCCTATATCCTTTAAGAGTGTCAACTTACATTGTCTTGTTTGGAGATTGACAGAGGACATTTCATGTGGAAATTGTAAAGTGTATGGATAGTTTATTATTGACAATATTAAAATAATTTTACACAGCTGGCAATACTTTTCTCACAGCACAGTTTATGAATGTCCCCAGCAGTTTCATTTATAATTTGCCCATTTCTACCAAGCTGTTTGCTGAACATCCCATCTCTCTATTGGGCTACAAGAACGGGTAACAAAGTGGAAAAAACTGCAGTGACTTTGATGTTCTACTGACACTCAGCTTTCTATCACCATGCCAACCTAAGAGACTAAATACTGAGGCCATTGTCCAGGGATGATTGTGGCACATTTGACAGCCAGCCAGGTAGGGGCCATACTGTGCTCATGCTAGTGACCTGGAAAAAGCATTGGTCAGGGAGGAGAGGCTGATACTTCTGACAGTGTTTGGACAACACCTGAGGTTTGATGTTGCAACATGATGATGTTGCATTGAGCCTTATTTTCTCTTGGATAATCATTTTGCAGCACCCAGGGTGTAGGATTTTATGGGCACTATTCTGTTTTCTGTGTGTAGACCTTGCCTCTGAGCCATCAACCATCGAATCAACCATTTCAAGGCTTCATTAGCCCTGGAGGTGTAACTACAAGTTTAACTTTTTCAAAACATAAACAGCTATGACAGGTGCAGCTCACCCATGAAGGAGAGCCTTGCAGTGCTGCTTATTACAAGGCTACCCAACATGTTTGGTAGTTTCCAGATGATTGCAAGATACCAGTTTTCACTAACACAACACACACTGTGTGCATAGTCAACTGGAGATGAAAAAAGGCAGGATTCAGCCCAGATTAATGGAAACCTAATCAGTACATCTAAGAGAGTTTAAAATGCAATTTATCTAACCAAGTTCAGATGTATAAATGATTTTAACTAATCCTGAGTCCCCACGGTCTCTACTGGATAGATCTTCCTTGACCATAGTAGAAACTTGGACACCTCATGTGCAAATGTAAATGTAGGTATTTTAGTCTGATGTCTAATCACTCTTTGCCTTTCTGGGTCATGTACTCTTAGAGTACAGAAAGTAGAACAGAGATTAACCTTTACCAAAAAAAAAAGGCTTCGAAGCGAAAACTATTTTTCCTAAGCTTATTTTTCAGTTTTAGATTTAGAATATCCTGTGTCCTGTGAAATTCCATAAGTTTTTTAGAGATATCTCCTTCAGTGGGCACTGTAAGAAGACCAAGCAATAGTGGTATTTCTGACTAATTGTTTAACTGAGTGTATTTGTAATCTTTAACATAAATTGGCAAATTCTGAATTTAAGCTTAACTATTGGAGAAAACAATAATTCATTTCAAGTTGTGAAATTAACAACAAAAATAAGCTTGCATTTGAAAAGCATATGTGTATGCATAGCTTTATATAATTAGGCATAGCTTCCTAATAACTAATCATTGTTATTTTTTCCACGTGGTATTTTGGAAAAATATTTTAGACTAACTTGTCCCAACATAGAGAACAATAACTTTTTTATAAGTCTCATCGGTTGGTTAAGTGCTCCAACTGTCAGGAATCTGTATGGACTCAACTCCAAAATCTACCATAACACACTGCAGTGAGCATTCTGGATATTGTGTTCCCCTTGTGATGGGCAGAGGGAGCACTACAAGCTCTGTCTGCCTCCCTGGGAACTTAGTCCCTCCCTGCAGAGATATGCGCAGACAGATGAAATAGTTTTTCCTTTGAAGAGCATGTGATAAATAGTCATGACAGCAGTCAAAGGAAGGAAGATATTTTTAACTTCTGCTCAGGCACACAGCTTAAGCAATCTTGTGCAAGATAACAGAGAAAATCTGTGGTGGAATGGGAAAATGACTTTTGATACCCTGAGTCACAGCTCAAGGCCTTGCCAAGAACATGCTTTCCCTTCAGGGAAAGTTTCCTCTTTTTCCGTAAGAATACTTGCCCTGTAAAAGTAGGATGATGTCAGTTCCCTGTTGCTTTTTAATATTCCTGCTATTATGTTACTGCTGGTCAGACAAAGAATATCAAATAAATAAAGCCACCTCCACATGTCAGTAATGTACTCTTTTATTAATCATACTGAAGGTAATTATTTTAAATGAGATCTGAGCTGGTGCATTTTTCTAGCTTTTCAAGTGAGTGAAAAAAAAAAGGATTAATTCCAGCATAGAAAATAAGTTAAGGATAAAAATTATCTGAAATCTATGTATTCCACAAGGAATGAAAAAAATAAGCAAGAACTTTGCCAGTCTGTTAATGAGGCTGCAGAAGGTAAAAAATATCAATAAAGAGTCCAAAAGAGCTGATCTAAGCAATGATCTAATGAGCTTCTATTTCATAGCATGAGATTTTTTTCTTTTAAAGGGATATAGTCAAAATAAATAATCTTAGGCACAATCTTGTTTTAAGGTCACTCTGATTTTGTGGAAAGGTCCCTAGTTACGCAAGCAGTTATTTTGTTCCTAAAATATTTCACTTTAGGAAAAATTTGATAAGATAGTAACTGCTTATAGGCTGTTATGACCTTGTTTCCCCTCAGTGTTTGTGTAGGAGCCAAGAAGTTTTTCCACATGCTTTTTTCCCCCCAATTAATCTTAGTAATTTCCTTATGATGAAACCAAATCAATTGCTTGTAATCAACTGGGAATTCAATGCAATTCAAATTTTAGTAATTTAAGTGGGCCACAGATCTTTCTGAAGTTTGACTAATAAAGAAAGAGAAGGGCATTTCATCCACATGCAGTTAGGTCTCCAAACTTTCTTGTCTCAGAAATACAACGATAAGATTGATAATTGTACTTTGATTTTCCTTTTTTTAGGGATTGCTACTGTGACATCTACCTAATGCCTTGAGCTGAAGTTCCACTTTTTTCCCATAATCCTCTCCCTCTGTCTCTCCTTTTTCCTCTCTCTCTCTTTCCCTCTCCTTCCTTCTTTTTTCTTCCTCACCCTCTTTTGTTTAGCCAGTGCTTCCAAAGACCAGAATCCAACAAAGAGAAGGGACAAAAGAGGGGCCTAGAAAAAATATTTCCATTTCCGTTCTGGCCCCTACTGCATAAACAGGTATGATTATTCCTGGAATCAGCTGCCAGTAGTTCCATATGCAGCTCTGTCTACTTCCATCAGCACTGCCTTATGAAAATCAGTCAGGTGCTGCTTGCACATTGCCCAGTCTACCAGTGAATATAAGCAAACAGGAAAACTGGCTCAGCCTCTCTCAGGGAAGGTCAGCCCTATGTTGAAAAGGAAGAAAGCAAGGAAGAACTTCTTCTTGCACTACCAGAAGTGAGAGGTTTCTGGAAAGGAAGTAAGAAGCAAGAGCCCGGTAGGAGCTCTGTCGTAGCTGAAGGAGGAACAGTGCAAATGCAGTTACCAGATTTGTGGCAAGGCAGAATGGAAGTGATCTGACCTGAACTTTACTTGGTCTTGGTAATACCTATTCCCTGCAGGCCTAAAGGTGGTCCCAGAAGTGCTCCCAGTCCAGAGGGATGGCTGAGACCTGTTGTGAGTGAGAACATGAGTCCCATTTACATGAGAGGATGTAATGCACATGGTTGGTGCCCTGCTCTTTCCTATGCTGACAAGTTGTACCCACAGAGGCAAATAAGAGATGCAGATGGTTGTCTTGAGCTACCCTAACAGATCAGCAGAAACCTGGCAGGTATATGCAGAACATACCAACTTCCAAGTGGTGGCAAATCAATAGGAATCCTATCACTGTCATTTGTGTGTGAAATCTTAAATTTCATGGTACCTTAAGTCGCAGTTATGTGTCACATTAACCTACCTTTGAGAAAGCAGTAAGTTTCAAAGACTAAGAGGTGTCTTTAAATGGAAAAATCTATCTTATAGCTGGTAAGCTATTAATCTGAATAGAGTTTAAGACTTTCAGACTTGTTGATTCATATATCAAAAGCAGGGCTGTGATGTAAAGGTTTATGGCTAAAGGCAAGGTAGGTTAATTACTAACCAATGGGCTGAATCCTGAGTACTCTGCAATGTGATTTAAGATTTAAGTTTTATATAATGGAGATTAATTAATGCACAGTGTGGATTAAGACCAGGTAAAGGAGGGAAAAAATGCTGGTGGAACAATAAAGATGATAATTTACTGTGGTTATATAGAAATGTTCTGTTCTTTTTTTCCTGAAGTGCCCAATAAGTCCCTGAGAACCAGGGACTTTTTGTAAGTAAACATACCATTATTTCTACTGCCATTTGATACATATGGCATATTTTCCAAGGTGTTTCAAGATAAGTCTCAGCCTATAAGCATGAACTGTCTTCCTCAACCAGCTCTTAATTATAACAGATTTCTAACTGCAGCCTATTAACTAATATATGTGTCTTTAGATTTCAAGGTATTTCTTACAGAAGTATGTTACATTTGCCCCAGATTCTGCACAATGATCTCTAGATAAAATTAAGGGTATTCTTAGCCAAAATAAATCCTCATTTTCAGAGCAAGAAGGGATTTTACTGCTGGCAATGTCTTTCAAATAACTTTGTTTTTCCCCATGAGCTTTCAACCAAAATGCCCTTCCTCTGCTCAGATGAGGCTATGGGAAATATAAAATGGCTGTAAACTCTGATGTTTAGCATTCAATTTTACCAGAATAAATTAAGCTGGTTCACTGATTCATGGTATAGGTCCTTTCCCCTTCCCCTTCCCCTTCCCCTTCCCCTTCC
>VWZN01005205.1:38642-53526 GCA_013396955.1 Regulus satrapa | reverse complement strand
TGCATAAATATGTGATAGTGAAAAAAAAAAAAATATTTTCCATTTAAACCCACCAAATATCTCTAGGTCAATGCTATGTTCCATTAATTATATCAGTAAACATAGGGTTTAGCAATGCTTTCTAAATGTGGGGGTTTTTTTTTAAAATATGAACAGATTTTATTGAATACTTTCCACATTGAATGTAGTGAAAATTCATGTAGTAACAGTCTTGAGAAACATGAAGAGAAGATAATATCATCAATTGCTACGCTGTTTAATCAAACTTTGATCTGTATAACAGTGGATCCCTAACTGAGTTTCCTTTTTTATCTGTGGCATGTTTGGTGTAATATTTGAATGTCGTAACCCATTTTTTTTCCCTCCTCTGAGTATTTTCTCCTGGTAGGCTTTGGTCATGAAGTTTCTGTCTGTGATTAAAGCTTTCAGCTGTGCCTGAATGGCTGGAACCATATGGGCTGAGGTCAGCAGGCCTTCTAAAACCATCCTATGTTTTTTGCTGAATGTCACCTGGGGTAATACAATGTATTCGACATCAGTGTTCAGGAATTTCTCATTGTGCACAGAGCAGAGCACTGTGTGTTCAGTAATGCATGTTATCAGTGTTGGTCCTAGAGACTTCTCCTAATGCTAAGTTAAGTTCAGTATCCTGGTCCCTGCTTGCCCTTCTTGTTCTGAGCTCAGAGTTTCTAAGGTTATGTCAGCATTGCATAGCGGAACTCAGTGCTGTGATTGCACAGCTTGCCCCGAAACAGCTAGCAGAAGGGTGGAAAATAGATGTGGTAATGGGGCAGCATGTCCAAGATGACAGACTTCAGGACACCAGCAGAGGTGTTTATTCTGGCATGGATGCATATGAGCTCTTGCAGAGCTTTGCTCAAATGGACCTAGTCTAAAACATCTCCTGCCGATCTGTAAAGATCAACTTATTAGTAGCCGTACTCAGGTACAAGTGAACCCACTAACCCATCTTTCAGTGGATGAAGGTTTCTTAGAGGTTGCTTTGAACAAAATCTGTTAGGAACAAGGAATCACCTTTATAGCAACAGCTTTTAAAATGCTGTCAGTTTTCCAGAGAAAGTACATGGCATGCGTATTTTTCTAAACAAAAGCTTCCAAAAACTGGCAATCTGGGAGTCTGTCTGTACTTCCTGTCTCCTCTTCAGAGAAATCAAGGGAGTAGAAGCTTCAAACTTTGACCAACATTACTTTTGTTACCCTGTGTACTGGTGGCTGGTAGTAAATTTTGGGATAGCAAGATTGGGATAGGCATCTCTGTGGAGCCAACAACTACTGCTTGCAAGCAGCTCAGCTGTGTCCAGCCTGGCTGGGTCCTGCCTGTGTATGCTGCTTCTGGGGTTGGTTTCACTGCTGGTATCACTGAGATTGGTGATGTACTGTGGGATAACTTCTGTTACATTACTTAAAAACAGCTTGTGGGGCATAATGTCTATGGTCATTTTACCTAGCAGTTACCAGTTCTAAAGGGTGACAGCTGTCATCTCATGCTAACTAAAATGGTTTATTTCAGAGTTTTCTGCTTTTTTTGGTCAGATTTGAAGAGATGAGGGAGTAGAATGTCCTTCCCTTTTCTGGTCCTCTATTTTCTTTCCCCCTTGCTATGCTAATTTAACTGCCAAATACAGTGCCCTTCTCTTCGAATGCCAGTCTAAATCTGCTACAGCCTGGGGTTGCAATGTTTGTTGGTCTGACACTCTCTACCTCTTTGGGCTGTGCCAAGAACTTCCATCTCTGCCTGTTTTATACACTGAGGTTGTTTCTCACAAGTCTTTAGGGTAAATAAATGAAAGAATTTGTGTAGGTGTTTTGTTGGTTTTTTTAAGAAATTTTTTTTTTTTTTTTTAAACTCAGCTGTCACTTCCTTGTTAGAAATGTTCTGTTCTTGGTCTTGAGGGAGCTCTTAAATCCAGATATGGTGGGTGGCCCAGATGGTGCCTCAGAAGGAGGTCTTGAATAGAGTGGAATATAATACTCAGCAGTGTACAGACCACTGCTGCGTCTCTCAGCCGTTAAGGGTACCATGCATTAGCCACCTCAGAACAAATTAGTAAATGAACAGAATTGCTGAGGAGAGGGCAGAGAATGCATAATTGGCATCAACTGTGTTATCAGGACATGCTTCAGATAACAGTTTTCAAAAGACATATGAGAAAATGACCTACTTATGAAAGACATGAGAAAAAAGCCAAAACCAGGCTTGTGCCCATTTCTGGTGGTTATTCAAGTGGAAACTTAAAGATCCCTCAGTGCTTTCTAAAGAGAAAGAAAATACAGCTTTTCTGGCTTGTACTCCATCAGCCACTAAAAGTGACTTTTAAGTTAAAAACTTCATGTGAATTACTGCCAGGGCTACAGTAGCTATTGCAGTTGCCAAAAGAGGCATTTACAATGCTGGTATCTTACTTATTCCTATGAATCCCCCTGAGATGAAGACAGCACTCCACATAACCCGAGCCTTTATTGGAGATTACATTTATAGATACACAGTTTTATGTAGTAATTCCGTTTTGTCCCCACTGTGACACTCAACCTCTCCTTGTCATATCAGTCTCCTGTAGGAATAGATAGAGATGTTTCTCTGCTGCCTTCTGTACTCAGAGAAACGTTGTATCTATTACCAGAGCTTCTGATAACCCAAAAAAGTGTACTGAAAGGAATTCCTCTGTCCAAGAAATGACAGTGGTATCCCAATAGCTTAAAATGGTTCAACTGAATTTTCATGAAATATAGCTCTTACTTTACTGTCCATCTATTTCCCATGATTTCTAAGTTTTCATCAATTAGGTAGCATCTATCGAAAAAACAGATAAGAATTCTTTAAAAGATTGTGAAACAGGTACATAGGGACACTTCTCTTTTCCACTCTTGGTTAAAAATGGAGACGCAATTAAATGTTCCTGTATTTTTACATTACTTTCAGATTATACTGGTTAACATTTTCATCAGCCCGTCTACAACTATCTTAATACTTACATGGGAGCAGAGCAAGTACAGCTCTGTGCACCTTTCACCCCTCAACTGCTAGTTTGCTAATGAAAGCATCTTCAGTGAAAATGAGAAGGATATTCTCAATATGACAGCGGACCTGAATGAAAATCTTGCTATATAGTCTATGTAGGAATTTTCCCCATTTTCATTTGAAAACTAGTGATGTCAAGAACTGAAAATACTCAAGTTTTTATTTTTTTTTATTTTTTTATTCTCGGTTTTATGTGGCAGATAACACTTGATGCAGTTTCCAAAGGAGCTGCTTACAGTGCTGGTATCTGGTATATGAAAATCCTGTGGGCTGGTTTATGATGAAGGCTGCATTGTCAGCTGTGGGCAGCATTATTGACTGGGCTTCAAGAGTTTTCACACGCACTTGCAGTACTCAACAAAATCAGCAACCCCTCTAACCTTGCATTGTGTCAGCTGTCATCAGCTGGAACATTGGCACTTGGAAAAGTCGGAGGGTGAGCTTGGAGGTAACAGTGAAAATTGAGACTGAGCTGAGAGACTGGATTGGGAAACTTAGTGGGCCTGGAGTAAAAAGGAGAAATGTGAGGAAAAATGTGACTTCAGGTGGAACTCACTTATGAAGGAGGAGGTAATTGCCTTCTCTGATATTTGAACAAGCTGGTGGCAAGGCTACCTGACCCAAAAGAAACTATGTCAGGGGCAGTTCTAACAATGTATGGGTATGAAGTATGGATGTAGAACTCCTAGGATCAATGCCTGTTCTACTTACTAGTACAGACAAAATCTGAAATTATGCTAACTGGCTACTGGAATCAGTTGACCACTTCAGCTTGCATGTGTTTTTTGCATTAAATAATAGTTTTCCTCTTGACTTACATGACAGAAAAGGCTTCATAAGGAAAGATTAAAAAAATATATTAGAAGAGTATTTTCAATGCTGTAAAATCAATCTTTCAAAAATTTGGAAATACCAAAATATCTCTGATGGATGTACAAGATAAGATAGTTAAGATAGTTTTCAACCCCATGAATGCACACTGTTTTCCCCAGGACATTTTCCTCACTGAGTACATACAGTAGATAGCCTTGGTTTTTTTAATCATGATATCTCCTAGTAGAGAGCTTCTATTACAGTCCAGGTACATCAGGGTTTTTGCTGACCATCATGAAAACCATCTGAAGTTGTTATTTTTTTAGTTTGTATAGGGGAAAATTATGAAAGCTCAGACAGATGAAGAAGTTGTATATTAAGGGAAGAAAGAGCAGTCAGAGTTATACTGAGTATATTCATAAGGATAGACACTGCTGTAGTCAGTGTGGTGTGTTCATCTGGGGTAAACATTAGCTGGAAGCAGCAGTCCAGCTGGATGAAGGAGTGTTCACCGGACAGTAAACCCAAAGTAGCTGGGGTTTGGTATCACTACAGACTTACAAGGGCAATGTGAATGTGAGGGTGGCTGTAGCTGTCCCTGCAGAAACATTCACAGTGCTCTGGGGGAAGCTGTGAGTGTGGGATTGTCAATTCATCAGCACAACCATGCTCTGTTTGTGCTCCCCTCTATTTTTCTCTCCTTGTTGCTGGGATGTAAAAAGACAGAGTTGTGTGGCCTGCAAAGAGTCAGGCTTTCTTGCTTTAGACAGTCTGCTATGAAAAAGAGTTACAGCTAACAGAGGTTTTATTTGTTCTTTCTTTTCTCTTTGTCAATATTACTATTATTCTGTATTCCTTATGCTATGAACGTAGTTTCTTATTGTTCACAGAATCACATAATCAGCTAGGTTGGAAAAGACCTTTGAGATGATTGAGAGTCTTACCCATGGCTGGACAACACAGCCATAATTGTCACAGCTTGTCAATTAAACTATACCACTGAATGCCACATCCAGTCTTATCCTTAAACCCCTTCAGGGATCATGACTTCACCTTTCCCCTGGGCAGATCATTCCCAGGGGATGCCCAGTCACCTGTTCTGTGAATAACTTCTTTCTTATGTCCCACCTAAACCTCCCCTGTGGCAGTTTAGGATGGTGTCCTCTTATCTTGTCACTGGATGACTGGCAGAAGAGACTGACCCCCACCTGGCTGCAGCTTTCTTTCAGGGAGTTAGAAAGGGATAAGGTCAGTCCTGAACCTGATTTTATCCAGACTAAAACCCCCAGGTCCCTCAGCTGCCCCTCACAGGACTTACTCTCTAGACCCTCCACCATCCTTGTTGCCCTTCCCTGGACACATTCCAGCATCTCAGTGTCCTTTCTAAATTGAGAGGCCCAGAATTGGATGCAGCGCTCAAGGTGCAGCCTCACCACTTCTGGGCACAATCCCTGCTCTGCTCCTGCTGGCCACACTGTTGCTGATACAGGCCAGGATGCCATTGGCCTTCTTGGCCACCTCAGCATACTGCTGGCTCATGTTCAGCTGCTGTCAATCGGTACTCCCAGGTCCTGTTCTGCCTGCCTGTTGTGCAGTCACTCTGTCCCCAGCCTGTAGTGTTTCAGGGCATTGTTGTGGTCAAAGCGCAGGACCCGACACTTGGTCTTGTTGAACCTCAAATCCTTGGATTAGGTCCTTGGATCGATTCAACCTGTCTGGATCCCTTTGCAGATCCCTCCTGCCATCCAGCAGATCAACTGGTGGCACAACTTGGTGTCATCTGAAAATTTGCTAGTGGTAGCCTCAATCCCCTTGCCCAGATCATCAGTAAAGACATTAAACAGGACTGGGGACAACACAATTCCCTGGGGAATACCACTAGTGACTAGCTGCCAAGTTAAAGAAGAGCCTCTATTTCTAGTACTTTTCCTCAGGGCATTCCAAATGACAGTTACTTATGGATAATATTATTGTCACCTCCTGTTTCTTGGGCTGTAACAGCATTCAAAGATCATCTAGTAAATGGGGCTTATCCATGACAGTATGGACGTTTGTTCAAACTGCCAGTGGCTAATTCACTGGTACATGCGCTTAAATCTATTGGATTTTGCTCACTCTTTTACCTGCACACTGGTCTCCAATTTAATTAATTACTGACCAGTCCTAGCAGTATCTTTTACCCTATTAAATTAATCACCTGCTCTTTCTTCAAAGCTCAGCTGGCTTTCTATAGAAATAGTTACTTAATTTAATCTGAGCCCTTTTACAGTGCTTATCACATTCAATCTCTCTACCAGACTATCTGTGAAGTTGACCTGGCTTCTCAGAAAAGATTTCCTCTTTCCTTGTAAGTGATTTCTTGAGTGATGCCCCATTTTCAAGGAGACAGCATAATTCTCTAATGGGTCTTTAAGAAATTAGTCCACTTCTTATGGAAGGGTTGAAGAAGTCTGGGCAGTAGCTTCTTTATCTGGCACACTTCCATTCCCTGCAAATGGTAGTTCTTTCCTCAAGCTCTGATTCCACTACTTTGATGACTGCAGTCTTGACCTTTTTATGAACTTTTCGTCCATCTCCTGGAAAGTGTGTTTGAAAATTGTTTCAATTTATGATGCTTGACTGTGCAAGGTTTTTTCTGACAAACATAGAGGCCAATTTAGTACAATGAGAGTCCTTTATTTGTCTTTCAGATTTGCATAAGAGATTGCAGTTTTGAAATAGAAATGCTTTTGAAGGAATATAACGGCTTATATTTTTCAGGTACTAATTTTTACTATATCCTAACATAATGTACGAAAAATGTCTCTTCCTGGAAAGCATTTAGTCCTTCACAGCTTGTTACCATAACTAGCCTTCAGTAAGAATAGTTCTTTAAACATAGTTCTTCAGGAATCCTTCACAACTCTCAAAAGTTTCCCCCATGATGATCCTATATTGAAGCAAACATAGTTTTTCAGACAGTCAATACTTTACATGCAAAATTTCCTGACTTCAATAATTCGTACTGCGCAGCATCCAACTTAAAAGTTGCTCATTTGGGTGAATAAACAACATGGGTAGCTCAACTGGAGTAAATTAGTGTAATGTTGTTTCAGTCACTAGAGGTAGCAATTTAGACAAGCATAGGCTTTTCTCCTGAATTTCTATTTAGAATTTTTTTTCATTTATTCTGGCATTCTTAACTGTAGTAGATGGCAGCCTCATGAATATAATTCATTCATCCAGAGAGTTCCCTCAGGAATTGTCCCCTAACTAGTCCCTTTGGAAACTAGGGAGCTATGGTATTCATTTTACAGATGATCAACTAAGGAAAAAAGTGATGCTTTTTAAAAACATTGACATTTCTAAAATGTCCGCAGTTTTGATGCTGTGAAAAATTTGCACCAGAGTATTGCAGAATGATAGAAATGTTGTTTGGAAATGACCTCTGAAAACCTTGAGCTTGTGTGCCTACCTGAAACAGAAAAGATTTGCTATAGCTTTGTCCAATGAAGTCCTGAAAACCTGCTAGCACAGAGTCCAAAACCTCTCCAGACAACAGGAGTCAACACTGAATTGACCTCCTCGTGATTCCCCCCCTCCCTTTATTATTTAATTTAAATTTCCTTAACCACACGTTGTCATGGTTGCCAGATTTTATATCACTTTAGCTCCAGAACTTCTATAATTGTTAAATGGAATCTTAGGCAGGTAATTAAATCCCCTCTTGCCCACTTTTCTGTTGGATTAAATCAGCCCAACTCTTTCCCCTTGTCCTTGCAGGACATGCGCTTTTAACCTTTGACTGTCTCAGTATCTCAAAAATGGACCCTCTCCAGTTTCTTAATATTGGATTTATCCATTATATTCTGCCCTTCTGTACCCTAAAGTCTTTAAAATTAATTCCAAATACAAATACTGAATAATTTTCTTGAAGCAAACCAAGATAATTATTAGTAATATTTTCTTAGGAATTTAGGAGCCAAATGAGATAGATACAATATTAAAGATATTTTCAAAATTACCCAGACATCATCAGCTTCTTTAAGTATCTAGAATAATTGGGCCTGCTTGCTATTAACTCCCAGGCAGACTTTGACTTACTAGCCCCAGTGTAACTGCATGTGAAAT
The DNA here is from genome assembly GCA_013396955.1 of Regulus satrapa. Classification (NCBI taxonomy): domain Eukaryota; kingdom Metazoa; phylum Chordata; class Aves; order Passeriformes; family Regulidae; genus Regulus; species Regulus satrapa. The sequence continues at coordinate 45,563 of VWZN01005205.1, read as the reverse complement.
AAAAAGTGGGTGGATATACTTTAAAATCAAGATTAGTGTGTTGTTTGTAGAGCAAAGATAAAGGTTTGTTTGGAATGGTTTACAATTATGAGCGGCCAAGTATTGGATTCTTATTGAATCTACCAGAGATTCACTTAACTATGCTTGCAAGTATTGTTTCAGGCTGGATATTTGTTGGTTGACCCACAGGCTTTTAACATTCTGCATTTTTACCCCTGTAAATATCCCCCAAAATAAAACAGAGGTAGTGTATGATCTTTAGATATTGCTCAATCATGAGAAAGAAATGACTAAGGCTATTAACACTGTTTCATTTATTTATATTGCCATTTCCTCTAGGAGCTGTAATTATTTACCAGATGATCTACTTTGACTCTGTGCACTGTTCAAATGCAGAATAAAGAAGTAATCCCTTGTCCAGCCTATAGTCAGTGTAAGCATGAGGAAATAGGAAGTAGACTGGTATGAATGCACAAGCAGGAAAACTGCATTGAAGGAAAAGCAGGACTATCAGGGTACCAGAGGATGCTATCAGGTGAATCCCATCTGGATATGTAGACCTGTGGGTGTCCAGCTGGCATACCAGGCATTTCTCCTGGATAATGGGGCCTTCACTTTTCTCCCAATCATTTAACTTCCAGATCTGGGAGCTGAATATCCTGATGGTAACTGGTTTTGGTCTTAAGGACTGAGACAAAGAAGGCATTAAGTACCTCTGCCTTTTCCTCCTCTGCTGACACTATGCTACCTCAGCCTGCCTCAGTTGCATACATTTTGCAAGGACATGTGAGTCCTGCAGCAGGCTGCAGTGCTCTGTAGTGGTGCAATGTAGGTGGCATGCAATGATGCACTTTCATCCCTTTTGCTTTGACTGCTGACATGGCACCTAGTGTTCAGGAGCTGCAGTGAAGTTTTGACCACCTGGATAAGTTTCTGTCTCATTAACCCCTTCCATTTTTTCTCAGCTCTTAACATCAGGAGGCAAGCAACAGGAAAATCACAGGCAAAGCAGCCATTTAATTAACGCATTAGTGCACCATCTGCCATAACTTCCTGACTCATGAGAGAAGAGCTCTGCTCTTGCTGCTCTCACTCCTTACTATAAACTTCATTAAGAGTTGAGAGATGGGGTATGCTAGGCATGAGATGTTGAAAAAAGCAGAGAGGCTCTTCATATATAATGAATGGCATGAACAGTTATGCTAAAACTGCACTCATAAGGGGAAGGAAGTGGAAAACCAGAGAACAGGTCTAGTGGAAGAGTGTTGGCTGTATGAGAGGGTAAGAGTTATCCACACTGATTAATGCCTCTCTCAGACTTATTTAAAAAAAAAAAAAATCATTGTTTCTTCTGATATCAAATAGCAGGGAATTGGGTTCCAGCTGGTCCTGGGTTTTCCTGTACAAAGTATCTTTGTTGACTGAACCACTGTGAGACAATGGAAGTGTATAGATTAATCTAACACAATAAACCTAGAAATGTACAGATGTAGTAGAAAGGGTTTTGTTTCAAATTCTAAACATCCTTCTGAAACAGTGGGAGATGTGCCTAGGAAATTGAATATGTATTCCTTGTCTGGGCAGCCTATATTTGAGAATTCTTCCTGTGGAAATCTAAGTATAACTAAAGATTTTAAACTATACTTGTGAGTGTGGACCCTGTGCTATGTATTGAGGGAGATTTACTTCTTAATATGTTTTCTCTGGGAGCACCAAGAGCACTTGAATCTCTGACACTAAGTTTTAACAGAATGTATACACTAGAGAAAATGTAGTGTGAGAAAGAACAGAAATAAAGGGTCATAGCAGAAAGATCTCTACCCACAGGAGGTCAGGGTCAAATATTTGGACATTCTCTGAGGACAAGTCTTTCAAGGACATCCTAAATGACAATCCCCTCTGAGTTTTGTTTGTATGTTTGCTCTTTGCCTTTCTTACCATCCTGCTGGCTTTCATTACTTTTGTAAGCTCTTTTTTTTCCCAAGATTTCACACTTTTCCTGAGTTATAGATGTTCTTGATGTTCTCACTCAGATACTCACCAGTAAGACTGAACATTCTTGTCTTCTCAGAGCATTTTGACCCACAGTCCAGAAACCAATACTGTTAAGCTCAAGAACACCTAATACTCTTTTCTGTGCAAAAGTATCACATGGAAATACATTACAGATATGAAGAAAAATATATGACTTGCCATAAATGTGAAATAACATTTACCTGCAAAACCCTTCTAGCATACAAGAATCCTCTTTGCATAACCTCTGAAGTTTGTAATTAAACATGGAAGGAAAAAACTAAAAAACACCTAAAGTTAGCTTATATTATTTAAAAATAATGTTCATTTAAAAATTATAAGAAATGTTTATGGTAATAAAGTCAAAAGCTCTTTGATCTTGAATAAAATGTAAAAGATCTGAAAATAATATACATATTAATATGTTATTCTTACAGGTTTTGTTGAACTCATATAACTCCAGAATAAGACAAGCCTTAATAGACAGGTCACGTCACCTAGAGTGTTTTTCTAGCTGAATTGTCAGTGTTTTGAAAGGTTATAGTAGTTGAAGTTTTTCTTATTGCAAGCCAACTAATTCTCCAAGGTGTGTGACACTTCAAATAACTTTGTGGAACAACAAAAAAGGAATTCTTATTGGATTTGTCTCAATTGTGTTGCTGAGTTTGAAGCAGAACTTTGTGACAAATCTCTGAAACACACTTATATTTGTTCTTTAACCTTATCTGAAGATCTTAAGAATTTTTTTCCGGCAGTTTGTCTTTCAGAAACTTCTTTTTAGACAGCCTTTTGTTTTTCCCTTCAATGTTATGCCTCTCACCCAGGCATCTAGCACAAAGCCTGAGGAAGTGTCAGGTTAACACATGTAATCCCTGCTCCAGCTCACCCTTTGGTTTCTGAGCCAGGCTCAGGTTTTCCTACTGCTTGTGCATAACCTGATAGGGATAATCTTTGCTTGTCTGACCCTGACTATTTTATTCTCAGCCTCCAGGCATTTTGTCTGATGTCTGATACTATCAGACATGACATTCTTTCAAGTCCCTAGAACCAATGTGCAATTTTAGATACATTGCTCTGTCATTTCATTTCACCTTACTTTGTCTAATTTCTTCTTTCTGTGCCTGAAAGCCTTTATTCTTACACTTGGACTTACCTGCTAGAGGCCTATATTAGCATATCTTATTTTTCTACCTTTTTAACAAAACTCCAATGTGTACTAAAGCTAAATATTGCTTATCTGACATGAGTTCCTTATATCAACAAAGAAATTATTTAAGGAGTACTCCAGTATTTAGATTTAGGAGCATGTATTTCTTAAGTGTATCCTAGTGTCTCCTTCACTTAAAATGTGAAGGCACATTGTCATTTACATTCATATTTTAAAGCAGAAAGGTCAAGAAAAAAGTCTTTATCTTCCCCCTTGTCTAAGAATGACCAGTCTCGAGGTCTTCAAGGAGCTGAAACTGTTTTTTATTAAAGCCATTGTTTGTTTCTGGACGAAGTATGAAAAATTAGACTGACTAAAAGGTATTGCTTTTTATTTGCATGAAATCACACAAAAATATAATTAACGGTCCAGTAAGGCCATCTTCCCTGCAAAGGGGATGTTATTACTACTGATGCAGAGAGACAATTTCTTTTGTGCTTTTTTTATCAAATATTGTTCCCATCTATGTCTTTTAAAACCTCAGTTGTTTGCTAGAGCTGTATAGAAAGTCACTGCAGACTGTTATTGTTGAATTACTAAACACTCAAAAGTACACTAATAAAACACTTTGTTATATTCCTGTAAAAGTCACCATGGCCATAAAAAATTCAAACTCTTAAGTCACGTTGCACTTTTGAAAGTCTACAATAATATCTCAGGAAAGCAGCTCACACTGTTTCCAACAGCACTGGAGATGTTTATAATAATTTATAATGCAACATGTCAAGAGCAGACAGACCTTGCATTACAATTTTTGCATTAGGCTACATGCATCAACCAGTGCTTACAACTACTATAAAAGCACAGATTTATTGAAAGAATATCCATCTTTTTATTAATGATCCCTTGAAGAGGTTTTTACATTCTTTCATGCATTTTCTTGAAGAAACTGTCCACTTGATCTATTATATCCAATAAAGAGACCTTGTTTGCATTGACAGCTACAGTCTTGGAAACAGATAAATGGAAACTCCCAAAATTAATGTATTGATAATGGTTATCTTTATACTCTTTAGTTCTGGTGTGTCAGAATCCAAAAACACAAATGGTTTTCACTTATCTGAAGGAAAGCAGACCTTAGTTTTGTTTGACATGGTCTTACTGCCATGCTGTGCATTGTAAAAAAGAAGTGAGTGTTGCTGTACCCTCCAGACCCAGGCTGTCAACCCTCCTTCTGGGAAGCAGCTACTCTCTAGAGTAGTCTCTCTGACTTCAGCCAGTGGTACTTAGCAAATAATTGGTGCTCAAAGGGACTAAGGACATGAGGACTTGAACCAAGGACATGAACTTTTAGTTCATCTGCGGAGCAATACTGTAAACAGCTCAAAATACAGTGCGAATCAGAAAGTCTCCTGACCATGACCATGGTGTTTCTAAAAAGGTTTTGAGTGGTGTTATTCTGCTCTGAGTTGAATAGCAGTGTGAGATATTGAATAAGTCCATAGAGGTTACATGGGTTGAGCATATCTCTTTAGGTCACATTTTTAAATGCTGACATTTTAAAATTGCCATTCTGTGCTTGTATATCTGTGAGACCTCAGATATTTTCGGAGCCTTATATGAGGTGCAGGTATTGTGGACACATGAATTGCAGGTTTATTCACAGCTTCTACTGTCTGATAAGCAATAATCATTCAAATTATTCCTGACGTGCTTCATTTCAAGAAAGCACCAAGTTTTTTCACCTTCATGTAGCCCCTAGTAGATCTATATCTTGTTAAAAAGCTGTTTAGGTGGAGTGGGCAAGTCCAGTGGCTTATGCACACAGAGTGATTCTTGAACAGTCAAAGTATGGGAGATCTATAGCTAATAATAAGTGACTATATGGAAAGGGATGCTCAGGGTCATTACAAAATTACAGGCTGAGTCTGTCAGCTAGTTGGTGGTTCTGATCAGTTCAAACATTTGGTGTTTTATCGTCATTCAAATAAATGTATTTATACAGGCTGTTTCTGGCTGCCAAATGTCACCTTAGATCTGAAACCTGAGGGAGGTTTTGATTCAATAATGACTTTAGGGAGATGTGGTAGAGTCGCATGGAGTATTCGTCATTGCAGCAATTAGTGTAAGCAGTAATGACCTCCAGGTCAGGTGGATTCTTACACTTAATGACTGTCTGAGCAGCGAACACTGCCTCAGACCATTAGCTTCTCCTGACAGCCCTTTAAGTGAGCCTTAACTGCCAGTCATTCTTGCCCAGTATTAACGATACTCAAAACTAGTTTCCCAAACTTCCCCTATCATTCAGTGCTACGGAGTGCTACACCTTCTTCATCCAGAGACAGTTTAGAAGAGTGCTGGTTTACATAAAACTTCCTGAAAATGTGATTATCCAGGTAATAGTCCACAACTGACTTGTGCTGTAGTAGAGTGGATCAGATAGTCACAATTTCCCAATACTTAATTTATTTGATGAGAAAATGCATGCTGAGACTAAAACATTTTGTGTGGAAATAATCTTCTGTGGAAAACAGCTGCAAACAAAACTGCATTATGATGATTCACATCTATCCATACTTAAATGAGTTCATAGCAACAGAAATCTATATCTTACTGTTTGAAAACTAGTACAGCCCGAGCTCATTTAATTGCTGTTTTAAAAACTGGGCTCAGGTACCAGTTTCTTCTACTGTGAGAGCTTAAAGAACAGTTTTGTGTAGCATATGTTCCATTACAATATATCTACACATCTTCCTAGAAATCTTGAAAAGGTCTAGGATACAAAAAGAGCTGCATGCCATTCTGCAGCAAAAAAAGAAAACTTATTTCAATAAACTCAAGATTAGATGGCAAGATAACATTTTCAAAGGTAATTCATGTTACGTTCCTGAAACTGAGAGGTTTTCAACTTGTGGTATTTCTCTTATTACTTTGCCAGTTCAAGGTCCACTTAAGGAGACAGTAAATGTCTGTGCTCCCAACTAAACTTTCCCTTCCGTGACAGTGTTGCTGTTTTTGAAGAGATCAAGCTGGTCTTCTCATTTTGACAGAATCACTAAGAAACCCTTTGGAGATAAGACTGCCATAAAATTCAGTTGGGTAGTTAGACAGTAAATATTCAATAACTGTTTCTAAATTTATTTTGGTGAAGTCATTACCTAATGGTTTCACATCTTGATGGGAGAATGGAAACCAGTCAGACTAACTGGATGTTCCAATTCTTTTCTGTATAGGAGAACCAGCCACTATTTTGCTTGAATTGATTAAAAAGAATAGAAATGGACTGGAGGGGTTTGGGGCATCTCCTGAGAAGATTCTGGGTGTTGACATATGCAAAAGGTACTGAGGAAAAACCAAGTACTTGCATTATCAAAAAAAAAGTAGATTTCTTTTATGAAGTTATGATTTTATGACAGGTGAAGCTGACAAAACTAGATAATTTCTGTCTGGTCAAGTATTACTATTATTAAAGATATTCTCTTTCCCCAAAGCAAAATAACTAACTTTTTATTAACAGACAAATTAGTGGAGAAACTTACTTCCTGTTCATTGAATTTTGTATATTTTGAATTATACATTCCATCAGTCTTAAATAAATTAGAACAGTTCTATTGAAGATGTGCTGCTATTTTTTTTAAACCACAATTCAGTAGAAAATGAAAAAAAAGTAAAATATTATTAAAATTATGTTAGACCTATGAAAATTCTCTGATTTGGGAAAAATTAGAGTGTTTTCTGAACTTGAGGTATAAATTGGAAAT
>VWZN01005205.1:14681-38500 GCA_013396955.1 Regulus satrapa | reverse complement strand
TACTACTGCTGCTTCTTTCAGTTTTTAACTTCAACACTTCATTAACTTTTATATTTACAGAACACAACTGAGTTGGTTTTTTTTTGTACACCTTTGTTATGAACTTCTCTCTCTCTTTAAATTTCCTGGAGTATGTTTTTATTTTTTCTGAGGTGATTTCTAGCTTTTTGATGATACCTTTGCATTTTTCTTGCTCATAAAACATATTTGACTTTTGACTTTATAGAATTCCTTACCATTTTTTTAAACACCGAGGGGTTGAAGCTTTAATCCCAAATGCTCTTTGAAGCTTTTTTTAATTCTATTTAACATTTATTACACTCTCATCTTTATAAACCCTTGATTGTCTGTCAAAAAAATTGAAACTATCTCCCCTGTCCTACACTGCCACAATTTTCTCAAGAATCTCTTGCAATTCAGAAGCATCATGGATCTTACTTTTGTGTGTTTTTTGGGGATGTTGGTAGGATAGAATTTCTGGAGATCATCTTTGTCCACAGAGGAAGATCGAGAACTTTGGATGTCTTGGAGACTTTCTCCACTTTCTCCGTGACTTCTGAATGTCTTAGAAACCCTCTCTGCTTTCTCCACATCCCTCTAGAACCGTGGGGAGCCAAAAGTAGGCACTAGAAACTCTTTCAGATGTATTTCACCACTGCTGAGGAGATGGAATATAGTTTCCCTTAAAATCCGTGCTCCTGCAAATGTGACCTGTAATATGAACTGCTCTATCATGGGAGAGCATGCTTTTCACCTTTGTGCTCCCTCTCACCTCCCCTTTGCACCCAAGGTTTTCAAAATCTTCACAATCTTCTAAGTTTTGCACTCAGAAGAGTAAAAGCAAGCACATGGAAAACAGATTGGGAATGTGATTAAATGATGTATCTGTACTCAAGGAGTCAGACTTTTTTCTCTTGGTTGTAAAAACATTTTAAAAATAAAGTTAATTTGAAATTATGCCTTTTTCTCTGCTCTGTGTACATGAACAGTTATTTCACCAAAGGTTGGGGTTTCTTTTCCATAATTTCATGTAGATTACTTCCATCATGTGCATGTCTCAGCAGCAAGTCACATTTTTAAAAGACTGTATTCAGTAATATTAGCCTGTTACCCTGACTTGTGTTCCCAAAGCTTTCAAGGACCCTAATAGTCATAGCTGTCAGAAATCACATCACTCACAAATTGTGTGTAGATTCAGCACATCAATCTAGAGTGCTGTTAAACAAAGCAGCCCCAGCAGATTTGCTAAGCAGTATTTTCTTCCTTTAAGCTTACCAAAAGTGCCTTTTTCTGCAGGCTTGGACCTGGAAAAAATAGGACAGAAAAATAATTTTTAGATAGGTGAAAATCAGGCTAAGACTTCTAACCTCCTTGCTATTGGAAGACAGTTGGGGTCATCCAAAACAAGTCAATTTAACAATCCATGTGTCATGTGTATTAGCTCTAAGGGAGCTCAGGTAGCTGTTTTGCTGAAAGGGACTAATTATTATATTGTATTGAATGGTGCCACATTGTGTTAAATTTAAAATGCCTAGTTTTGGTGCTCTCTGGTTCAAGAGGGATGTTGCTTAACAATTGTCAGAGAAGTCATTCCCCCTATTGCAATAAAGGGGCATGCTCCACATGGATTATTCACAGCTCTGAGGTCCAGAGAGTGATAGAAATGGTTTTCAAGGTTGTTAATGGCTTTTCTTATCTTCATAAACATTCTTATCTTTCATTATCTTCATCCCCATGACTACTACAGACTTACTTCTAAAAAGTTTTGAACCAGATCAGTATTTCTGTGTCCTCATGGCAATATATTCCTACTGCTGTGAGTTTGGGAGGTAGGTCAAGAACAGCCCTCAGCAAACATTGCTTCTTTTGGTATGAGAGGCTGAAAGAAGTGACTTTACACGTATTTACAAAATCTTGCTTTGAGCTTTTTTTGCTCCCTGTTTGGCTTCCAGTTGCCTCATTTGCATGGCAGCAGGTAGTTTCTGGATCAACACAGCAGAATGTGAGTTACTTTATTCAGCTCTGGGGAGCAGGCCACTAATATTGAAGGTGACTGGTGCCTGAGCATCACCTGAGACAAGGGCTGTATATTGAAAAGGACATGACTATTTGTCACTAGAGTGTACTCACAGTTACCAGGAGCGAGCAGATAAGCCAGCAGATATTTTAGGAGCCAAGGTCTTCTATTGTCCTCTTGAAAGTTTTTAAGGCATTACGCAGGGATTGACTGAACATAGTATGAACTCACAGTATAGCAGCAGGCCCATGCATGGCATCATTTTAATATGAGCTTAACCAGGGTAAGTGCCCAGTGTAGCATTAGAAGTAGGAAGACATTTCTGTATGTGCACAGGGTGTGGGCAGTGCATACATTTATAGGAATTGAATGTTGAATGACCAGAGAGTTCCTCTGTACCCTGAGACTTTGAGCTGCAGGCTGTGGAGCCCTCAGTGCAAAAGTTAGATTGTCTCTTTCCCAATTAACAGTCATGTAATTTCATAGCAAGTTTTGATTTATGTAATATATTTATATAACTTTATTTTTCTTTTAATGAAGTATTTTATATATAAAAAACCCATTATTTTCTTGGAGCATTATCTGCTCTTAATAATTTTGAGATGTGGAGAAATATGTGTCATGGGCATTTCCAGCACGAGTTGCAACAGTAATGCCTGTGAGAGGCTGACCTGGAACAGAGGCTGGACAATGTAAAAGGAATAAATTAGGTATTTATTAAAAGGCCTTCAAAGGATACCTCTTGTGCAGTACAAGAGCCTGGCTGTGGCTCTACCCAAGATGGACCCAAGATAGATGACCGGTCATGAGTTTTCACACTTTTATAAATTTTGGTCCATTTACATGTTGGCGCTATTTGTCCAATTACAGCTTCAGTTTATGAAGTCCCATCCACCCAGATTGCTCTCTTCAATTTCTTCAATTCTCTGTTTATACTTTTTGGGCCTGAAGCTGCAAAGGTGTCCTTGGTTCTCGAGGTGGAAAAGAATTGTTTTGTCTAACTAAACTATGAAGAGAACTTACTAACACTTTACATAAAGTCCAGAATCACATGCTAAGGCAGTGCGGACTCTAAAAAAAATGAAAGACAAAACTTAAGGCATCAACAAAAACCAGTGGAATGAAGCATTGTTAGTTATTCTGTATCCTAGTCCTTTTCAGTTCTCTCTGTGACTGGCAGTATTTGTACTTTGACCTCACTTCTCTGTTATTTTTGCATCCATGTCTTGCCCTGTTGTGTACCTCCTGTACTATAACATTTATCACGTTATCTTGCACAGTGCCTGGCCCAGGACCACTCTCTTTTTTTCTCCATTGAGTCTCCCTGGAAGAACCACTAATTTGTTTTCTTGTCTATATGTGCTATTCCCAGCCTACAGCTTATTATAGTCATCTTCACTCAGGTTTTTTTTTTTTTTCCTTCTTTCTCTTTTTTAAGAACCTCTTTGCTTCTAATCCATAAGTCATTGCAGGAAGGACACACTGATTGAAAACCTCTCTTTTCAGGCAGAATGGCAAATTGCTTTTCATTATATGATTCAGATTTTTTTGAAGTCTTCAATTTTACCTAGGTCCACTTTTATTGAAAAAAACACAACAACATCCAAAGTCAAACAACAAATCAAAAATACCTTTTGAGAATGATGTTGAAAGTAAATATTTTATTTTTGCATGTATTTAAGTGAAATTTATTGCAGGACTGTAAAACTCTGATTTTTAAAGGCAGAGTAGATGTTCTTATTGCTAAAAGCACCCTGACAATTCACTAGCATGACAAAGAAAAATGCAGCATAATTTCAGCAGTAGTATCTTGCATGGCAGCAGTGAGGTTTGCGTCTCACCTGGTGTTCACAGTTTTACTTACAGCAATCTAGGAGTAGCTGTTTGTGGGATGCTTCATGCTCTTTTTTATAACTTGATTTGGTGAAGAGCCAAATGAAGAGCCCTGATGTCAGTGTACAGGAATCTGACTTTCTGGTGTTATTTGTGTAGCAAAGTTGTTCCTGCACAGATGTGTTTCTGTTTTTAATTCCACTGGTCATGTACTAATTAATATCTTTCAAAAGACCAACTCACTTAGTAAGGACAAAGTTGAAATTTGATTTTACAGATGAAAAGTGATGTATATCTTAGCCATTGAAAACCAGCATCTCTTCTTTATTTGTGAAAGTATGGAATAATGAAGAAAAGAATGAAATTGTTTTCATATATGGAAGAGGTAGGAAAGCATATCTGAGTATCTTCCCTAATGTTTTTCTGCAAAGGCATATGCTCACAAATACATGTAAAGGTCAGGGAAAGCCTCCAGCAGTTGTGGAAGTTAATTTTGTTTCATTATATTTTTAATTTTTTATTTGAATTTGTTTTCTTTTAAGTTTACTGCAATTCCTGAGCACTTGTCCTATCTGTAAGAAGTGTGGATGTTTTAATCAGGAAATAGTTTTATAGCTTGGCACATTTTGCACACCTATTGTACATTGTCTCCTGTCCTCATGCTTGTACCAATCTGTTAGGATGGCATTGTTTCAAGTTGGTCAGACTTACCCTAGGAAATTAAAGAATCGGCCAAAATTAGCATGAAGCAAGGAAGAAGACAGTAGTGAAATTTTCCCTTCCTCAGAACATCTCAGATCTGCAGCATCAATGCACTGGAAGCTTGTTGGATTAACTTCTGCTCTGTGATTCTTCTGCAGAACAAGAGGAACCCATTATATATTTCCTTCCAGGTTTTCAGATTACACTTGCACTGGTCCAGCCTCTCAAGGAGAACCTCAGCTTGAAGTGAAACCATCCAAATTTGGCATGTAGCCAGTTTGATTCAAAGAAAGATGCCTCAAATGTAGAGTTCAAGTGAAAAGCTGGGTTTTATCTCTCTTTGCACTGCTCTAGAAAATCTAACCAGGTGAGGTCTGAGGGACTGTATTCAGGATTAGACTCTCCACATAAAATTGTTTGTACTTACTACAGGTTCACAGGTCTTAAAAAGCCTAATGCTTGGCACTTAAAATAACAGTTTTGCTAGGAAGGAAGTACTATTTTTTCCACTTCTGGATTTTAAAGACTGATTGAATACATACAATAAAAGATCACACAGATGTGCATCTGTGACTTAACGTATCTAGGAAACACTGCAATTATGAAAACCTAATGACTAGTTGTTAAAATTGTCAGAACCCTAACTGAAGTTAATATAATTATTTTTTTATGTTGCCTGAAAGGGAAGCTTTTAGAAAAGTTCCAAACATAAATGAAATTCTCAGTGCTTCTGGGAATTTTCATATGGTTTTTGGGACATAATAATGATAGCTGGAGTTCAACTTCTGCCTCTTGCCAACAAGCTGACTTTGCCAGAATCTTCTTTTAAAACAGGAAAAAGAAAAAAAATGTATAGATGTATTTTCCTGCTTTATGTGAGAGCATTATATACATAAAGAGAAATTGATAGAATAACTTTAATCACTTTACATTTACATCAAATGTGCAAATCTATATTTACACTATATGGGAAAAGAGTTAACTAGACTTTTCTTGCCTTGCTTACACCGGTACTGTGGATTTATTCCAGATTTATCTGGTATAATGAAGAACAAAACCTGTCCTAATTTGCTTATCTCTTCAGGTAAGTTGATCGACCTTCAGTTAAGTAATTTCATTTGCAATCTTTCTTTTTGTTTTTGGAGCAAAATTTTTATGAGTCTTCTGAAAAAAAGGAAGGATTTTCCAAAACTCAGGAACTTGAAACAGACAGTTTATGCATCTACTCTGCTGAAGTGAAAACCCTGAACCAGTGTATTTCAGAGAGTACCATAGCAAATGACACATCCCCTGCTGACCAGAGCAGACCCTGCTGCTCCCCTGATTGAGTGGGCTCCAAATTTTGATGCTTATACCTGCATCTTGCATGTGGGAATTAATCCTCAATCTGAGTGTATTAGAGCTGACAGCCCTCTAGGTCCCTCCAGCTGTCACCAAAACAAATTCTTCACCAGCCTGCCTACCTGTCCAGAACGCCTTAGGCAATAGGGCATACATTTTTCTTGTTTGTGCCCATCTATGGTGACACGGATGACAACTTGGCTGCCATAAAGCTGAAGCATTTCCTGGCAAGAAGAACTCACTTGGCTTCTTTTTCTCAGGCAGGTTAATTCAGTTTTCATGATATTTGACTCTGATGCTGTGGATGTGTAGCATGAAACTACAAAGCCTGCTGGCTTCAAAAATAGGTGCTGCTGGCTGCAGCCAGGGTTGCTGACTGGTGTTTCATAAACATTCACATCCTGGAGAGAACTGGGGGGTTGTTTTATGAGCTTTGATGTAGAAGTGGAACTAACTAGCACTCCACTGTGTGTCAGTTCACAGAGAGGGCAGATAGACATCTGGGACTCAAAAAACAGATGCTGAGATGAGGCATCCCTTTGAAATGCTAGGAAACTTTGCAATAGTCACTTCTTGAACCAGGAAATCAGTGAATTGTAATAATTTGGTTTCTGATCATTGTGAAATTCCTTTGATGACCTGAGTTGCTAAAGATTTTTCGGAGAGGCTCTTGAGACAAAAAAAATGCAATTTAAACAGCCTTACTTAAGTTCTTCTGTCTTCAATCTATTTTAGACTCTCCTTTTTCTACTGTAGACCTCTCAATCTTTTCAATACTTTTCTTCAGGCAGCAGGGCAGCAAATCAGAGTCCACAACAAAGCTCTTAGCGATTCCATCATCCTTAATTCTTTAAAAAGAAGGATGAGCTATTTGACTCTTTTTTTTTCTCACTAAATGGCTGAGACAGTTCACTTTGTTTTCCAATCCTTCTTACATCTAGACAATCAGTACTGCTGTCGAGAAGGTATGGCAGGAAGGTCAGTGGCAGAGGTAGAACCATCAATTTTCTTCTGCGTATCCCAAATCTGTACTGCACATCCCAAATGGAGCCAGGCAGAGGGTAATGGGAACCCTTCAGCAATTTTAGTCCTGAGAGAAGGATGGAGGATTAGAGCTTTCACTTCTCTCACGGTTTGTAATGAGAACTAGCACTAACAGGATCTTCATGCTGGAGTGCAGCAAGGGTATCCAGTCATCTCCTCTCACGATCAGAAGAATGAGAGCACACAAGGGTAGGATATGCCGGTGCTGGGATTTTTTTCTCCTCTCTCATCTAAGTGTTGCTAATTGCCTCATTTGTACATAGGCCAGCAAAAGAAGGAGATGGATTTAAGCCTGTCCCCACACTAAGTGTAGGAATTTAGAGCTGGTGGTAAAGGAACTTCAGCACAGGTGGGGAAGGACACGTTGACAAGTACCTCCTGGGCACACATCTGGCTGCATTCCTACGGGAGTTTCAGTATGGGAGGGTGGCAGTGTACGGCTCCTCAGGAGCTGGGAGGAAGAATCAGTTTCTGTAAAAATGAACAAGCAGCCTCCTGGTGACTGACAGGTCTGTTACTGCTGGGCCATCCCTTCCATGTGACAACGCTGCTGCCTTGGCCTTCCTTCACTGCTTGGGCCTGGCAGCCTGCTGGGATGCAAAAACACACTGTGTGCTGTCCTCTGCTGTCAGACAAGGGAAAGGAAGGTTGAACAGCCAGCATGTTCCTGTGCCTAAAACCTACAGAGGTTTGATGGGAGTGGTAGACAGAACATTGCCTGAAGTGCACACCTGCTCTGTCCTGGAACAAGCTCTGGGGACCTTGAGCAAAAAGTTTCCCTGCCCAGCCTTGGCATTTCCCACAGCAGTGTAACAGCTAATAACAATACACCATAATGCAGTTATTGTGTAAAAATAAGATTCAAAAATATTCACCACTCATATTGGAAAATGAATATATTACCATCCTGAAATATTATACATACAGTTTTTTTATCATTATCTTTTAATAAGTGGTTAGCATTTTTTGAAAGAGATATTTTTGAAGAATAGAGACTACATTATTATTCACTTTCAAAAATATAAAAAAATATATATTTCTTAGTCAACTGCGCAATAAATGTTAAATCCAGTCATCTATCTTGAGTGGAAAGGCAATCTGGAAATTTTATAAAAGTTAAAAACTGCATCAATATTTACCCTATAAAAGACTAGAATCAATATCTAAGTCACAGTACAGGTCACGAGTAGTCAAAACATAGTGATTAGAGAGATAAATACATCCTGTTGTCTTTGGTCTGTGTGATAAAGTTGAATGTAGACTCAAAGCTGACAAGCATTTCCTGATAAAGCAGCTGGTGTGGCAGAAACTATTTAATTACCTGAAATATATATTTACAATCAGACAGGTGTTCTCAAATAATCTGGCTTGCTCAATACTTCTACTTCTTCAGTGGAAGAGGTCTTTAAGCAACATGTGAGAAGCAGCCTGTTTAATTCCAAATATTATCTCAGAAGATCCATCCTTGCAGAAATGAAATGGTTTGAAGATGTGACAGCTGTAGGAGCTGATAGTTTTGGTCTTATTTTTGCTCGTGATTAGAGTTGAGCAACCTGGTCCAGTGGAAGGCGACCCTGCCCAAGGCAGGGGTGTTGGAATTAGACTATATTATGCTCCCTTCCAGACCAGGACATTCTATGATTCTATGGTTTTATCCAAGTTAAGATGCCAAGAGGATGGCAGTAGATGGGTGGGAACCCAGGTGGGTACAAAAACTGTTGAACTCTGAGAGCTTGTGGATATAGAGGCAGATTAAAAATGCAGCACTGCAGGGGTCTCTTTTGAGACCTGTCTAACTCAACCTTTCTGTCAAAGATGCAAGGTAATGCATTCTTATCAGGTTGGCAGATAACATCAAACAGGAGCAAGTAGTTGGAGTGTCCCAGCAGGAGTGCCATGCAGAGAGAGGAGGGATGGGTCAAAAGCACCATGCAGAGGAGATGTATTCCAAGATGCTGGGATTTTTTTTTTTTCTTTTTTCCCTTAATAGGAAACCTTTGGTTGATGTCTTTTATTACAAATTGTTCAAAATCAGACAACATATCTTCAGAAAAAAAAATTCTCTAAGCACTAGCTTTAGAAAAGTACCCCTCTCCAAAAAGTCAGCTGCTTATGTCTTTGCTTGCTAACACAATGTCACAGAGCTGACCGAGACTGGAAGAAAATGTTCTGAACACAAAATTTCAAAATTGAACAAATGTAAAAATTACCTGAGAACCCAGGGTTTTGTAGTCAAGTACTTAACAGCTGTTAACCCATACAAGATGTGTTATTGATTTCCATACCTGTAGTAAACTCTGTGGTGTCCTCAGATCATTGTAGTTTCCAGATTTCTGCAATGCTTTATGATTTTAGGTATACTGAAAGCTGAAGAAATGGTTGTCTAACAGATGTTTCAACTTCCTATTTCGATGAAAAAACTGGATCCTGTCTTGGGAACTCATTCCAAACAAGATGAATAAAGGATGTTTTCTTCCTAATTTTTGGAGACTTTATGCATTGAGTTCTTAAGAAGTTCTGATGCATACTTTGAAGGCTGTCATCCTCAGAGGGTTCTTTATTAAAGTAGAAGACCTCTTGCTATGCAAATATTAATTGCTGGGAAAAGAATTATCTTTCCTCCCCTTACCAGAATTAATCAATTTCTTTACTGCCATCACAGTTTTAGAGGAAAATAGTGTGTTAAGTGATGGTTGTAAAATAAAAAAATTGCTTAAAATCTTTTCATTAAATACACATCTTTATAATGAGCTTTAAAAAAAAAAAATCAGGCTGAAGGTAGTCTCTTTTCCCTTTGAATATATGTACATGTTATAATACCTTTCACTTGCCTGGATAATTGCCCCTATTGTGGTTTAACACCAGCCAGCTGCCAAGCACTGCACAGCTGCTCACTTACTCCTCCACCAGTAGGATCCAGGAGAGAGTTGGAAGGGTAAAGCTACAAAAATCTTGGGTTGAGATAAAGACAATTCAATAGGGAAAGCAAATGCCATGCACACAAGTGAAGCAAAACCAGGAATTAATTCAGAGCTGCCCATGGGCAGGCAGGTGTTCAGCCATCTCCAGGAGATCGCGTCCCTCTCACAGGTAACAGTGACTTGGGAAAACAAACACCCTCACTCCAACCTTCACCAATTCCTCCTTATTCCCCACACTTCATACACTGAGCATGATGTCATGGGATATGGAATATGCCTTGGGTTAGTTTGGATCACCTATCCAGGCTGTGTCCCCTCCCAGCCTCCCATGCAGCCCCAACTTCCTCATCAGGCTGGCAGTACAAAAAGCAGAAAAGGCCTTGGCTCTGTGTAAGCCCTTCTCAGCAATAACAAAAACATCTCCATAATTAATTTTGTGTTCAGCACAAATGCAAAACACAACCTCATGGCGGCCACTGTTAAAAGTGTTAACTCTACCCCAGCCAAAACCAGCCCAGCCCCCAAAAGATAACCATCATGTTATAGCATGGTGCTGAGACAGATGATTTCAAACTTTTTTTTAAAATTATGAATGATGAAATTATGTATAGCTATTTCAAACCAAGAATTAAGCATGGGTGTTTTAAAAGTTTATACTATTATTTTCTTAGTTGAGATATAATTAATTTTTTTCATATTTTCTATACAGAACCAGAAAGTCACAATTTGTGGCGCAGATTAGGGTTGGACTCTAATGTAAAACACTATTCCCTCCTTTCTCATGCAATGATAATTGGAGGGGTTTTTATGGTGTAAAAGATTATCCTTTCTACTTCTGTGTAATCTCCCTTGAGAATTGGTTGGTTTTAAATTAATTTGTTAAGGGACCCACTGAGAAACCATCTTCATGTTTTTGTGTCAATTATGGTGTGCATTTTTTTCTCAGATGGCATGGCCTGAGTCTACCCACTAACTGCTACTGGCTTTATCTGCTCTGAGCGGGGGGATTGTCTTTCCTTCTTTGCATAATTATTTTCTGGTCAGTTATCAGCTGGAAAGCTTCCCCATTCTACTCATCTGAGGAAGATTTGAACCATCACTTTGAGTTTTGAGAAGGCATCCCACAGTATACCTGTTAAACATACTTGTTATCTCAAGTCGGGCCTCTGTATAAACAGAAATAAGAGAGTCAAAGGGCTAGAATCTAAAAAAAAAGTAGTTTGACTGTTCCCCAATTGTTAGAAGATTCTCATGGAGTGAATAATCAAGACTGCAGTGCCAGGCAAGCATTCATATTCTAGCAGACCATTTGTGGCTGAAATCTAACATCAGCTCAAAGCATAACACTGTAATTTTCCTGGCTCCATAACTCTGTCATGCCTGCCTGACCCATATTTAATCCTCCAGAATGTGCTTTTTTACAGTCTGCTGACACTTGGCAGCTTAAATTGTCCTGGGCTGTGGCCCTTTGCCTCTCAGTACGATGAGAATCTGGAAAACCCATAGGTGGGATTTAGAGGTGCAACAATAAAATTACAGGGAAAGTAGATCCACTACTTGAACTAACATAAATGTTCAAAAGAGGGGCAGGGAAGGTAGATTCTGATTAAATAGTGGCACTGTGTGATAATGAGGGTAGCTCTGAAATTTGTAAGAAGTTGGGAAATCTGACATGGCACCCAGAATCCCATGCCTCTCTGGAGTAATAGCTGCAGGGAAGACATCCTGGAGCATCTGAGAAAATCTTCCCCTGGAGCGGGATTCCCGTGTTAAAACCAGCATCATTTTACATGTGGGGTGAAGTTTTCATGTCAGTTCCCAGTAAAATGTTTTGCACAATGTAGGCCATCTCATATTAACTGCGTCCTTCTTCTAGCAAAGGGAAAAGAAAACTGAATTGGCTTTTAGACTCCATTGACTGTATTGACCTGTTATTCAGTGATTAAAATGGGAGTTTAGACTTTAGCTCACAAGTTGATATCTAAATCCTACTAAATCTGGTGCTTAATTTAGAAGAATTTCGTTGCCTTCGTGAGGCTTTTAAATTCTTTGTGCAATCAATCTGTTCTTAGAGAACTGGTTGGGTCTAGCTGGCCTTCAGAGGTGCTCCCATTTTTCTTAAATTGCAAAAATAACCTAGACAGATACAATAGGCAGAGTAAGATCGCCCTGCAGAGTTCTGTGTTTGAAATATTGAGAGGTGAATGTTTTGGTTGAATTCTAAATTAGATAGAAAGGATTCTACCTCTCTGTCTTTACAAATCATAGATAATTCTTGCTTGATTAAAGAACCTAATTACTAAAAAGAGCTCTGAAAATGTTTTCCTAATACATAGTTCCTGAGAAGAATAGGAAATATTCTGTTTTTAAAACAGGTCCAAGGGGACCCCAAATAAGAAATTGAACATACATACTAATCAATTCCATCTTCTTGTTGTTGTTTTGTTTTGTTTGTTTTTGGTTTTTTTTTTTAATACTATGAGGTACTTCATGCATCACCTTTTGCAATTTTCTGAATCAATAACTTAGAGGTACAATTCAATAAATCATTAAATTGTTAATAGGAATAAACACTAGTTTTTTACAATTCTTAAAAATGGATTTTGAGAACCAAATTTAAAACATATTTCAATTCTTAAAGATTTGATCCACAAAAGGGTGTGGATTTTTTGATGGTCGGCACTGCATTATGTAAGGTTTAGGTGCCTGTTTTCTATGTTTGCTTCTATATGTTGAACAGGGCACATTATCTGCTTATATGCTGCATATAAAACAGCCATCTCCAGCTGGGCTTCCAAATAGCTGCCCAAGATAATCAACAAGAAAACAAGCACTGAGACTAGAGCCATCCCTTAAATCCCACCTCTACTGGGTACCTTAACTGTAAGTCCCAGGGATCAGCAGACATGAGCAGCAGGTCCCAAGCCCTTCCCTGTCTTAGATGCCCATTCTATGTTTTCAAGAAGAGAGTCGGGAAGTGATGGGCATCACTCTGGACACACAGCTAGAGGAAGGATGTTTACCAAAAATTTAATGAAAGCTGAGAATTTAGCACACTTCCAGGGTGTGGGAAACAGCTAGTACTCCATCTGAAAGGATTCACACAGTCTTTGCTCACTTTTGGGCCAGTCAGTGGGCTGCAGAGATCCCTCTGTCAGTCTTAGTGCAACAGCGAAACTTAAGAAAGAAAGTTGGCCTTCACATTACAAGGGAGAATGAGCAGCAGGAAAAAAAAATAAATTCCGTGTACTCATCAAGAGAATTACTTAAGAGAAGTTGCTGGTGCCCATTTCTTCCTCAAAGAGATGGTGATACCTTTTCCATTAACTGATTACATAAAAAGTGAAAGTTGCAGTATTTCTGAGTTTTTCTTTTCTCTTACTGAATATAAAGGAATTTTGGAAGCTTCCTTGTCAAGTTTTTCCTTTTTCTACATGAAACAAACAGAATACTCAAATGAGTTATGAATTTACTGAACTCATTTAAGAACTTTAGCAGACTTGGAAAAACTGAAAAAGACCAAGGGATAGTTGAAATCAGGGAAGGCCTTCTACATGGGAACTAATGGAGCATGGGTTTTTAATCCTGAACAAAGAGCTAACTGTGGGGCCAATAGCAGTAACTTGTATAGTTGAGGAAGGAAGGTGAATTGGTTAAAGTTATTAACTGTTCCTCATAAGAAGTAATGAGGTATAAAATGACACCAGGGAAGAACAAACAAGAGAATCAGTACTGTAGCATAGTTAATTGGAGTAGCTCAGTGCCACAGAATGGTCCAATGCAGCTTAAGAGGCAATTTTGTCAAAACCAGATAAATGGCTCTTACTTTATATTACAATTGTAATTAATGGACGGAACACTTCAGTGGGAGTGCTAGGGTTGGTAGTCATGCCTATCTTAACAGAAATTGAATTTCTCTTAGTGAGGCTACTTCTTTTTTTCCTTGCAAAGAAAGATGATTCTAAAAAAGTAAGTAGAAAAGATTACAGCATTGCATTGTTTGAGACCTGGCTAGAAATGAATCACAGCTCCCCAAGCACATATTCAGCTGAGTACCTCTCGGGATTCCTCCCTCAGCACATGAGAAGGGTTTGATTGCACAAGTGAGCCCTATGACACTGTTTTGAGAGAGGGAAATAAGGTTTGCTCATACAAACTGCTTCTGGTGCCTTATCTAGAGATGCAGCACAGCCTCGAGCTAATGCCTGAGGAACTGAGTCTGCTATCAGTACACGCCTCCAACTGCTGACTGACAACAGAGATTTCCATATCCCCTGGTACAATCCAGTGGAAAGCATACTCCTGATGCTATGATGGATGCCTGCTTCCAGGTGGGAGGCCTCTTGTTAAACCTGGTCTGGCAACCATAGGAAATAGAGACAAGCCAAAGCCTTAGAGAGAATTTCTCCTGATGCAGTTTGGGGCTTGTTTTTAAAAGAGATCATTCCAGTTTAATCCTGTGTAAAACAATGTTAGATGATTTATATCTTATCATCATAGAAACAAAGGATCATCTCAAAGGAGGAGTGTCAAGACAGCACTTCCAAGAGCACTGATACATTGATTGAGAAGAAATTCAGACTCAGTAGTCAATTAAATGGAAAAGACTGCTGATTCTTTGTGTCTTTGGGTTAAATAACATCAATTTGGCAAAGGGCCATGTAGCAAATAATTTTGGTAGCAACACAAAACCCGTTTACACAGCCTTGGATGTGAAATCCTGGACATCTTGAATTATTGTCTGAGTGATCTCTGGCTGCTCGGCTAGATTTCCTGCATGCACTGCTTCCTTACACTAGGGAAAAAGTCCCTACACTAGAAAAGTCTAGACCACATTTTGTTTAGCATTAACTTGCCAGAAAAAAGATTGCCACATTCTTTTCCTGAATATGCATGTAAGGAGACAGAGGAACTGCATAGAATTTTATACAACTGCTAATATGTATTTAAACTGTAGAGAAAATGAAGCCTTTAATAGAAAAGATTTTTTCCTCTTGTATATACATCTAGGGAATACGTATTTTATGTTGCTTCTGGGTAAACTCTGGGCTGAGCTGAGCTGAGCTGCCTCAGTCTCATCCAGTGCTAGTGACACTGGCTGAGCCCTCCCACACCTGGATCACCCTCAAACACTCAGGCTGTTCTGTAGCTGCAGCTGCAGCCCAGCTGAGGTAGCCAGGCCATGCAGAGTGGCACTAGCTGGCAGGCAGATGCAGGGCTCCCTGTCATGTCTGTGTCTAGTATGATTTAGGGAGTCCTGACTTAGTTTTTATTTGCATATAATATAATGCTGAACATCTGCTCAGTACTTTATCAACATGTGAGCCAGTGCATAAAAGTTTTTATTTTCCTGCTGGGCTCAGTTTGACATGCATAGTTTCAGAGACATTGAGCAGAAACTGCAAGTACGAGCGGCATCTTCCTCACAGGAAACAAACTCTGTTTTAATAGGAAGCAGTCAGACCAGTAGGCAAATATACTGGGTTTCAGCATGCTTTTAATTTCTAAATATGAAATACACAAGAAAATAAAAATGCCTAGCATTTTCTGCTCAGAGCAGTGCAAAGTCTAAATAAAGAGGCACTGAATGTTGCTGCTCATACACTGCAAGTGCATCTGTGACTGCCGTGTGATACATAAACACCCAGGCTAATGCTAAACCTGAATCCACTGGGTTATTAATAACAGCACAACTGGGTCAGCAGCATATTGAGTGTAAACTGATTTATCATGTTTCCTGGCTGAGTTTGAAGCCTACCCTAAGTTTTCTACGGTTGTAACTAGACCACCATTGAACAGGAGTTCGGTGATATAAAACTTATACAAATAATTTCTGCATTACAGTTATTGAAATACCAAGGTGTTCAAGATTTGTATTATGTTTAGATCAATCAAAGAGAATGCGAAGGCTTTTATCTGGATTCAGGGGTCTAAGCTTCCTCATTTGGGCTCAAAAATTAGAAATTTTGTAAAACTTACTCTGAAACTTCTTACCATATGGAAAGAAATCCTTAAAAAATGTGCAGTTTCTGTTGTATGTAGTGAGAGGTTTTTGGTGCACTATCTGATCTGAAAAGTTAGGAGGCTGCATAGCCAGCTTTGCCATCTGCCTCCTTCTGCACCTGCCTCTTGAAAAACGGCCAGTTCTGTTTGACTGATGTGTCACAGTATAGACTGAGAGAATCCTAGAAATATCAAAGTTGGAAAAGAACTCCAAGTTCATCAAGTCAAACCTTGACTGAACATCACCTTGCTAACGAAACCATAGCACTAAGTGACACATCCCTTGAACACCTCTAGAGATGGAGACTCCCCTACATCCATGGGTAGCTCAGTCCAATGCTTAATCACCCTTTCTGTGAAGAAATTCTTCCTGATGTCCTAAACCTTCCCTGATGCAAGGGAGGCCACTTCCTCTTGCTGTCACTGGTTGCCTGGGAGAAGAGACTGACCACAACCTGGCTGCAGCCTCCTTTCAGAGGAGTTGGAGAGAGGGATGAGATCATTGCCGAGCGTCATGTTCTCCAGACTAAACAACCCCAGCTCCCTCAGATGCTCCTTACAGGACTTACTCTCCAGAGCACTCACCAGCCTTGTTGCCCTTCTCTGGACATGATCAATCACCTCAACATCACTCCTATATTGAGGGGCCCAGACCTGGACACAGCACTCAAGCTGTGGCCTCAGCAGGGCCAAGTACAGAGGGAGAATCCCTGCCCTGCTCCTGTTGGCCACACTGTTGCTGATACAGGCCAGTATGCCATTAGTCTTCTTTGGTCACCCGGGCACACTGATGGCTCATGTTCAGCTGCTGTCACCAGCACCCTCAAGTCCCTTTCTGCTGGGCAGTTTTCCAGTCAGTCTGTCCCCAGCCTGTAGCACTGCACGGGGTTGTAGTGACCCAAGGGCAGACCCAGCTCTTGGCCTTGTTGAGTCTCTCACTGTTGGCCTCAGCCCTTGGATCCAGCCTGTCCAGATCCCTCTGCAGAGCTGTCCTGCCCTCGAGCAGATCAACACTCCTGCCCAACTTGGTGTTGTCTGCAAACTTACTGAGGGTGATAGCACTACATCATCTAACCTCTAGGCACCTAAGCCAGTTACTGGAACTGGTACCAGGCTGGTGGCTATTTTTTTTTTGTCACTTGTTTAAAGATTTAGACACTGAGGCATTAGATTGGAGAAGTTTCACTCAGCATGAGGTGCTTGCTCAAAGCAGGCAAAGTCAGGCTCCTTTTGGGGACTTAAAAACCTTATGGCCTGGAGAAAAGATTGTCAGTCAGACTGAAGCACTTTCTGAAGATTGGTCCCAAGGTTGATCCTAAGTACTTTTTTCTTAACAGATGGTTGCTGATCTTTCTCTTCCAATTCTCTGGGTTAAGTTCTTACTGACAAGCCTCTATTCTTGTCTTTTTTCTTCCTAAGCAGATTGATGGTCATGTTTTCTTCCTCTTTAAGATCTCTCCAGCTAGTAGGCTGCAGCATATTCACTTTTGTACAGCAGGAACCAAAATAGTTTTTAAAACTTTTTCCTAGAACTATGACATCTTAAGATTTGAGATATCCTTCCATCTATGCCCCCCACAGCTACACTATAGATAAGATGTTTGAAGATCTGGTTTTGATTCTATGCATGGAAAAGAAGATTTAATCTTCCTATTTCTAATTGTTTAACTGTATTTTCAATACAAAGAATAATCATACTCTGCTTGTGATTTATGATGAAATTGACTGGGTTTTTTTTGTTTGGTTCATAGGTTTTTTGGGGGTTTTTTTGGTTTTTTTTTTAAATCTAAAATACTTAGGAACTTTTTATCTTGAGATTATTTCTTTGTTATAGAGCAAGAAGATCATACACAAGATACAATAATCCTAAATCAACATTTTCTTTGGGTGCTGTGCATTGAAAATTAACTTATTTTCCATTATTTGTCTTTCTACAACTAGACAAAAATTCTTATAAAACAGAAAAGTTGTAATAGTATTCTGACAAATCCAATTTATATGGTACATTGTTGGAAAAAAACCCCCTAGGAAAATGCAAAATTGCTACAAGCCTACTAACACGATTTAGAAACTTTTTGCAGAAGCTCCATACAACAGCCTATTAAAACTGCAAATAAATATTCAATATTTGTGTTTTACAGAACAAAATTATAAATATTCGAAGAGAAACAATATGGAATAAAATGCACTAGGAAACTGATATGTAGACAAAGGTTTATTTACACCATACAACATTTTAAATATTTTATACACAGCTGCAGCAGAGAAAGCTATTCTGAGCTTTCCAGAGAAAACTGCAATAATAAAGATGTGAAATATATTATTCATATAAAAGTGAGATTATTACTTTATTGCATTTAAAGCAATGAAGAATGTAGCTCAACAGACATTCATTTAATGACAAAAACTTTGCTTTTATATTATAAAGTAAAAAGTGTAGTAATGGCCAAACAGACTGTTATAAACTTTAAAAACTGCATAAATATATACATTGTGCTTCATGGTGAAGTTTTTTGAAAACTAAACCAAATGAAGCTGTTACAACATGAATCGTTGCTTGAGGTTTATCTATAAAGATTACCTTACAAATCCATTCCACGGGTACTTACAACACACGATGGTAAGAATTGTACACCTGGTTCTCCACTAGCTGCACTAGTGGGAATATACTGTACGAAAAAAACCACTGACATTTGGCACAGGAAGAGCCTGACATAAAGAAGTTGCAATGTTCAGACAGGAGTGTCAGGATCGTCAGGATTCCCAAAGTCTTTTTATTGTCAGTGCAATGAATTATTTTACTTTATTTCTGTTTTGTTCATTTCGTTTTTGTTAAACTTCTGTTTGAAAGTCACCTTCTTGCACGTCTAAAGGCAAGTTCAGACACTTCTCCCATTCTGCTGGTCTGAGTTCTAAAGCATCTTTTGCCTCTGTGTCTAATACATTTATCGTTGTATAGTGTTGGTAGTCACCTGTGGTTTTGAAACTGTCCCATGGAGCCTTGCTCGGTCCTGAGTTCTCCTGAAGACCAAAGAAAGAAGAATTAAAATCAAGGATGAAATAATGCGGTTTCCATTTAAAAGGCTGATTGCTGACGAGCTCTCATGAGACACAGAAGCTGGAGAGGGGAAATGGCTTTGCAGGGAGCCAGGCTGGCAGGTGCTCGGCACCGCTGCGACTCTGTGTCGGTGAACAATCAACACTTTGGCAGGCTCCTCACCTGAGCTGCCAGCTAAGCCCTTTCTTTCACAAGAACCAATGCATGAGGAATGGGCTGAGAGATCCAGTACCAATAGACATCTTCCTAAGAGTAGGAGAAAAGTGGGAGAAGAGTGTAGAAAGGAGGGAGAAGAGAAAGGAAGGTAACTGAGAAGAGTTTGTTGCCTGAAATATGGAGTGGTTTGAAACAGAGACTGCTGGCTGGATTTTGAATTGTGGTGGATGCATGGCAGAATGACAGAAACCTTGAAAATGCTGTGAAAGCCGCCTTGCCTTACAGGCTGGTGAGCTCATGTATATTAGGATTAACAGACTGAAAGGTGGTTATCTTCTACTGAAATGATTTTTTGGTTTGGTTTGGTTTTTTTTTTCGTTTTTTTTGTTTAATGCTAGGTTTTATAAGGTAAAGTATTTATGGACCAATTTAATTAGAGATTTCTGCTGTAACATGATGGGTGGGATTTAGCTGATAAAATCCAATATTTTTGCACCATCTAAGATGCCTTTGGACTTTCTGCTTGATCTCCAACTATCTTTCACAAGAGTGCAGATCTCTTTGAGTCCTGTATCGTTGCTGCCTGTACTGTGCTGTAAACCAAGACCTCTGTCTAAAATAGCCTGAGATGCCTATATTTAGGTACCTGGATCACTCTCTGACTGTCTCACGAACAGACCATTCCTCTAGGCAGCTTTTATTAGCAGACCTTTCAAAAGCACAGCACCAATGTGAAACAGAGTAAACACAGCTCTTCCACTGAGATTCCCTTTGAGATTTTGAATTAATTAAAGCCTTATGTGAACAGCAAATCTCAAGTAGGGAGACAAATGAAAACGTTACATGTCAGCTGATCTCAAAAGAGGGAATGAGTGAGAACTTGGTATAAAATAACACATATCATAGATAAAGGTTCATCAAAGAATCAGGGCTAAATTTCTGCTGGATTAAGATGATGTAAATCCATTGGCCTCACATCTGCTTAATACCTCTTCTTCATGTCTCAGAGCAGCTCTTCTGAAAAAGTTATAGAATAGAATGATTCTAGCTCAGTTCCATTTAATATACAATTTTCACATTATAAAATTATATAAAAATTAGTAGTAATCAAAATATTACTGATAAAAATATGTCAGACTAAATTAGCTGTTTTAATTAGACAGAATCAACTATTTCCTTGCTCTCATTATCAGATGTAGTCAGAGTGTTATGCAAGTGTGTATGAGTGTGTATGTATAAGTTTGAATTATGATGATAGCAGCCTCAACTCAGGATGAATTAATTTTTGCTTTTCCCATGGTAAATATTTATAAGCCTATTATGGAAAAGATATGGCATTATAGAGATCTCATGTGTTTTCTGGACAATTGGATGTATAGGTAAATCTATCTGGACTTGTTTGTAGTATCTAATTTATTATCTCTTTGCTTAGCTAGGGGAAAAGCCTTATTGGTCAAATTATATCAGTGAGCTGCTTTCTCTAGGCCCTTAGACACAGTAGGCACATACAGATTTGAAATGTGTTCCCTACAGTTCAATCACTTGTCATCTATAATAAGTTAATGAGTTAGTTATGGTCTAATTGTAGAATGTAATGAGTCTCATCATAGGTTGGATTACTGAAAATAGCTTTGGTTCCCACTTCTGAGGTATCTAAACTTGAGGTCTTCTTGGGAAACGTTCTGAAGTCAAAGGGCTTTGTATTATTGCGGTTGTTTAGGATCCACCATATTTTAAATACAATAGAAGGACACTTACCATACTGCCTGATTTTGGTACATCCCGAAATCTGTCCAGAGTCTGAAATTTCTGATTTAACTCTTGAAACAATTCCATATGTCTCTTTCTTGTATGCATGACCTTCTGCAAAATGGAATATACTTGCTTATATTTATAATTGAATTTTTTTTTTTTTTTTAAGAGAAGCATTACTTTTTTTCCAACATAATGAAGTAAATTGAATTTCGCAGGGCCATCTTTTCCCTATAGCGTTGACCAATGGAAGTGAATTGTCCTGGCCCTTCTCTCTGCTGAGTTTGATGTTCCTCCTGCGTACAAGAGACTGTTATAACCCTATGTTTATTGAGTTGCTGAGATTAGGAACCACTGTTTTCATGCTAGTTTGGAAGTATCCTGAAACTAATGGCAGTTTCTCAGAAGAATATTTCTCTTGCATATCAAAATATTTCCTAGAACTTCTGTTTTCAGCATGGATGCTTATATTTTAATTTCTATAGGAAAGCAACAGCACTTTTTAATGCACCCTGTTGGAATAATTTTTATGAGAATGCTGAACTCAGAAATCTTGGCTCAAAATGAAAAATCCCCAAATGTTATGTCTTTTTAATTAGACATCTTCTTGTCATTCAAATAATCATAAAGTGCAGTTGAAATTGCATTCATATTAAGAAAAGTAGGCACTTTATTTTTTTAAATTTTACTTGCTTTCTTATTTCATGGACAAAGAAATTGGAAACCACCCTCCCTCTAGCCCATGCCGAGGGCACTCTTCCACAGAAACACATTACATGGCACTCCTTTGGAAGAAGGGGAGACCCCAAAGAGCCTCCACAATTCTCACACTTCAGTGCACAGGCCTCAGCCATGTACCTGCATGAGCAGCTACTTGGAGAGTGAAGTCTATTTTCAAGCCTAGGTTGTAAACTATGCCCATCAGAGCTGTTTTCAAAGAAATTCCTGCTCAGTTATGGATTCAGATCAGCCTTTGGAGCCAAACTGAAGGCTGCTTGTTTGACCAGTCTCATGGTTGTGTGATCTGGATGGTCTGGGAACAGCAGGGTCTGAGGATGCTTCGCCTCAGTCCAACAGTAGATGGGCTTGGCTTTGCTTTTCTTACACTTTGTATCTGCTTGAATTTGAACTACAGCTAGGGCAGCAGCCAGGAATGGTGACAGCTGAGGTGCAAGACACAGGCCTTTTGCATGTCCTGATTTTGTTTCAAGCCTGATTTTCCCTGGAGTTGTAAGTGAAACCCTGCGAACTTATGTACACAGTGCCTGAGGGTGACCCTTTCCCTCAGGTAACACCCCTGCCAAGCCTAGGTTAGTACTTTTTAAAATGTCAGCAAGACCTGACTCTCAATATTCCTTTTTCAATGCCAACTTTATATTTCATTTGCATTATGCCTTTAGAGATTTCATGAAATGTGGCTGCTCTTTTGGTCAGGCATTTCTCCTGCTATGCTGTAATGCTCGTATTAACCTTAATACAGCCACGCAGTAGCTTGGGAATTTGCTCACTTTTGAGAAAAGGAGTTGGGCAATATGTCTCACAAAGAGACATGAGACATCAGCAATTAAAAACCTATTAACTTGACTTGTGGGGTGAATAAGGGAAAACCTTTTGCAGTATTTGATAATAAACTCCTTGCAAAAGGTAATTTAACTAGACATAGCTATTTAAATTTATGAGGGGAGTTTCACTTAAGTGACTTCCTAGGGATTCTTTTAAGATTTTGCTGCTTTGGTAGACAGGAGTATCTAGCAATTTTCATATACATAAATTTTTTTTTAAAAAAAGGTTCTACCTCAAAGATTATTATTGGTTTAAATAAGGAGACATGGTCATGGGAATAAAACGGTTTTGGTGGGTTTGAACACTAGCTCTAAAAAGCAGAAAATAACATAAGGCTGTGAAACAAGTATCTCCATTTGGAAACTTTTTAGTAGAAAGCTGGGAATATAGAGAATGCTACTTTCTGATATCTTTTCTTTAATCGTGTACCCAAGATGTCATTAAATAGCAAATATGAATAATGCAAATGTCTTACTCAGTTCATTACATTATTCCTGAGGAGAAGCAGGTGGGAGGAGAAATAAAATACTTGCACTGGGAAGTCTGCCAGAAAAAAAAATCTTTACATTTTATTCTTAATAGCAGCATGACTGGTATGAACATGTACCCATGGATCTTTTGGTTACTTTGTGTTTTCCTGGCTTCCATTCCCTAATTCCTACCCACTGACACCCACTCCCTCTCTATTGCTTATAAAGAACAATCTGAACTGAAGGTGCAGCAACTTACATTTCCAACTTTAACTCAATTTCTAGACTTCTTTTAAATTTCTGGTTAGAAAGAACCATCTTATCTCCTTTCTGAAAAATATGCTTTGTTGGGTAACTCTTTCTCCTTTATGAGAAAAAAGCCTACAAAGTATTTGTAGCATGTTATTCTGTTTTCTCTATTACATGGGCAGTGTGGAGAATATCCCTCTACTAATCTTAGAAATACTAAATTGTAACAATACAAAGCTGGAGACCACTAATACTAGGATGACTGTGGTAGCATCAGGATCTGAAAAGGATGGAAACTGAACTTGTGCTGCCCTTTTTTCTTTAGGTGCAGCTGTGCAGTTGCCCATTGATGCTGCATCTCTGCCAGAAGCACCAGAGTCAGCCACCAGAGTCAGGCTGCAGGCACACATCTTCTTGTGCTGTCTCCTGAAGTTTCCATAACTCTGGTGTCCCATACCCTAAAGGGGGTCAAGCTGAATCGACACCCCTTCCACATTTTTACCCCCACTCTTAAGTCAGATAGAGTGTGTGTTTTGAAGAGACTATGCCTTACTCTGATTATCACAGAAAAGGATTAAGAGTGTAGATGGCTGTCAACAAGATGAGGTTCAAACATAACTCTGTAGCTCCTTCTTTATTTATGATAGGGCTTCAGCTGGACTCTAACTCAAGACAAATATACTTATGACTATTTCATGACACGCCACCCC
>VWZN01005205.1:867-11665 GCA_013396955.1 Regulus satrapa | reverse complement strand
GGATTTTGTGGTGTTACATAGTCTTAGTCTACCTGTGTTAACATGGCATAGCATCTGCTTTTGTGTTTCTTCAGTGGCTATTGGAGAAAAATTGCTTTATAATGCTTTTTAAAATGTATTTTTATTGTTTTTCTTTCAAATTATTTATATTAAGGTCAACGTTCCATCAGAAGCCACTAGAATGGTCTTTTTTTTTTTTTTAAGTATAAAACCATGAGTATATAGTAATAAGTCAAATATATCCAAGACTACTCTCTGGGAACATCTAACAAGGAATGTTCTCCATGAATACTAAATTATATTAAATTATCTTGATTTCCCAAATAAAAATTCAAAAACCAAATTGTCTACTGTGAATGGTACCTAGACTGAACTGAGTCTTTTAAAGAAACTCAAGTACCTCTTGGAGAAACAAGGGTGGTCCAGACTAAATAGTGAAGGTCTTTCTAAAAATTAATCCATATAAAACCTGTCATTTTTGGCACCTATTTCCCCTAAATGTCTAATTTATTGAGATAGACATAGCCTGAATATTTGGCTTGAATATATATAGAGATATGTATCTGAAAGGTTGAGGGTGTAGCGATTGCAGAAAGAGTATTAAAAGGAAAAGGACAGAGGTAGTCAAAGTTGTCCCACCCTTGTCCATACTGCATACTTAAATTTGTAATCTTCAGAACTACATCCGCGTCGTTCTATGATTTGGAATCCGCAGAAATATGGAAGGGCATTGTATCAGACAGTGCCAGCTGGCACTGGTCACAGACAAAGCAGAGAAAGTGTTAGACATTTAAGAAGATTGTTCAATACCTTTGGCTTGATCTTACCTCCAGACTGTACTCCATTTTCCAGTCAAGCTGCTTTGGGATATCCAAAGAGCAGCATCTTGACCCCACCACACTATCTCAACATTTTTTGGCTTTTTTATTTTATTTTACCTTAGACAGCCATACAATGTGTAAGAATACAGGAAAACCCAGAGACTTATAATCAGAAGAATTGTAAAGCTGGAGGGGGAGATGGGGTTATTCTGCATCAATACTTGAAAAACACAGTAGTAACTGGCACTGTATTGCTGTTGCTCTCAGTTCCTCAGCACTCACTACTAGTGGCCCTATCCTTTCCTTTTCACAAAATAAAAACAAACAAAAAAAACCCCAAAACCACAAAAACCCACATTTTAATAGTAATTCTGAAAATACTAGGATGTGGAACAGCAATATTGCAAACAAGTTAAGAAAAAGGTGTAAATAAACAACACAAATCTGGGAGGAATGGCTGATACCCTAGAGGGCTGTGCAGCCCTTTAGAAGGACCAGGACAGGTTGGAGGGATGGGTAGAAAACCATCTGAAATTAAACAGAGGAAAGTGTGGGTCCTGCACATGCCGAAGAATAATCCCCTGCACCAGGACAGGCTGGGTGCTGCCCTGCTGGAAAGCAGCTCTGCAAAAATGCCCTGGGTGTCCTTAGGGACAACAAGCTCCCCATTAGCCAGCCGTGCCCTTGTGGCCAAGAAGGCCAATGGTATTCTGGGGTGCATTAGGAAGAACACTGCCAGCAGGGTGAGGGACATCCTGTCCCTCTACTTAGCCCTGGTATGGCCTTCTTTGGAGTTCTGATTCCAGTTTTGGGCTCCTCAGTACAAGAGGAACATGGAGCTCCTGGAGCAGGTCCAGGGGAAAGCAACAAAGATGACTAAAGGATTGGAACATCTATATTTCGAGGAAAGATTGAGAGAATGAGGGCTCTTCAGCCTTGAGTTGACCATATCACTATCAGTATCTAAAAAGATGGTGTTGATGAGGTTTCCAGGATCTTCTTGGTGGTGCCAAGCAACAGATCAAGAGGTAAAGGGCAGAAACTGATGCTCAGGAAGTTCCATCTGAATACGAGGAAGAATTTCTTTGATGTTCTTTGTGTACTTTGATCTGGCACTGGCACAGACTGCCCAGAGAGGTGGTGGAGTCTCTTTCACTAGAGCTATTCAAGAGCTATCTGGACACAATCCTGTTCCCTGTGCTCTAGGATGGTCCTGCTTGAGCAGTGAGGTTGGACCACATGACCCACTGTGGTCCCTTCCAACATGACCCATTTGGAGACTCTGAAACCATGTGAGTCAAGAAAAAATATGTAACATGAATCCTGCTTCTTGAACACAGAATATGTACCCCATTGCTGGTGCTTATTTGTCGTTGGATTATGTTCCTGAGTGACAGGAGGAATGTTTTAGTATCTGTTGCCACAGAGAATGCTCTCATTGGGATACTTGTACTTTTCAATGACAAAATCAGTAAAGTTTAGAATTGTTTATATCACTACCATTATAAAACTTCTGATTTAATTTAATTTTAGAGTTGCTTGCTCATCAGAATTTTGTTATTGTTTCACGTTTTTTTTTTCTTCCCTTCTATGCATTTATCATAAAGCATATTTAGAGTAATTGCAAACAGGGGAGTTTTTGATGTTATGGTTGATATGTGCTGATCACAGGCTTTCAGATTTTAGCCCACGATCTGTAGGTTCCATACAAATACAAATGTTCCGTTTCTTTGGAGACGCACATAATGAATTATATCAAACTACTTCTATGCATGAACAGACAGTCTATGTGCAAACCCCAAATTATGAACAGCCCCTTGAAAACTAACTGCTGTATTCCTTCTGGTAGAAATCACAGAAAAAAACTTCAAACAAATCCCTACGAGACTGAATTGTATTGACTGAGACAGAACAAAATGGTCATTAATGAACGCAACTAAACTTTCTCACTCAACAGGGTTTAAGTTGGAAATTATGCATATCCAACCTAAAGAACCTTACATGAACTTAATTTTTATATAGCATGTGATCTATAAGCTTTGACACCTGCAGCACTACATCATTCAAAATTTGACACATTCATAATCACTACTTGGATGTGAAAGTCGTATTTCAGTTTTCTTCATATTGAAGAAAGATAAAAGAAATTATTGAAAATCTCTTGAACAAGGTAAACTTCTGCTGTGATTTAGCCTGTCCTATAAAAGTGTCATGCTTTTTCAGTAAGTAGATAGCCAGCCAAAAAAAAGAGAAAAAAAAATCAAAAAAACCAAACCTAGATGAAAATGAAAAGGCAAAGAATTTAAAAACGGAAATCATGATGGTTAATATTGGCAATATGACAGTTTGATCTCAGAATATTTTGCAAACAAGTTGCACCAAAGTAGTTTTAATGAATTGTCCATCATGTCCTGCACAGTACCAATTGAACAACCCTATCACATCTACTACGCCAGAAGGCTAAAATCTTCTAAAATGAACACTTCACATTTACTTTTAGGAAAATACTTTTAATATTCAGGAATAATTCAGTAAAACTTACTTCAAAGTCAAGGTCCGAATAACGTGATTTTCTTCTCTATTAAGCAGTAAAAAAAAAGAAAAAAGAGGTTTTATTAACAAGGGGACTATTCAAATAATATTAATGAGTCTAAATAACATTCTTGTTTTCCTATCAGGTATATAATTAGGTGTTTTGTAAGAAGATAGAGATTTTATCTTATAATAATCTTATAATTTAAGATTATTGTCTGACTTTGCATAGTTTATTAGACCAGTATCATCATATTTTCTCTGAAATAAACCAGACTGCACTTCACTGGGATACATAATGTGCATGTTATCTGCATGCAACTGAACCGGTTGGCATATAAAATATTTCTATACTTCCTGTGGTATTTGAAGATTATCATCAATTATCATTATTTATACATTTTTACACAGGTGCCTACACATATCAATGATTTAGACTCTTTATAGGTTTACAGAAATTGATTCTTTCCTACATCAGGCTTACATTGGTACAACTCCATTGATTTTAATGGAATAAATGACAGCAAAATCAAGCCGAAGCCACAGCTTCAGCTTGTTTGTTTGCAATGACAATCTGAATGGAGAAAGCAATGACTTTGTTTTAAACTTATGACAAATCTGATTCAAAGCATCTGATATAAAGCAAGAATGATTTACTGGTGAAGTAATCACTTGTATAAAATGCAACAGAATATGATTGCTTAGACATGTCAGAAATAATTTAGCGCAGAATTTTTTAGATTCCAAAAGAAACCAATTATAAAGTCAAATTATATCAAAAAGAAGCAGAAATATTATAAAGAAGGGATAAATATATAGGGTTTTTAAATTTTAAAGTTGGAAATTAAATGTCTTGCAATACATTCAAGAAATGTAGTAAGAAGAAGCTAGGTTGTGAGAGCTGAAAAGAATGCAAAAAACTTGAGAATGAAAATAAAGATAGATTAATCTTCATAAAGGAGGGTTAAAGAAGAAAAAAGTACTCCCAAACCCAAAAAGGCTTGCTGCTGAAGTTTAGCCCTAATTTTTGTGATAGGGTATGATGGCTTTAAGGTCAGGGAACCTTTTCCCNATAGGGTATGATGGCTTTAAGTCATGGTGAGGGAACCTTTTCCCATTGCACTTAATTTCTTCAGTGAAGAAGAATCAAACTCACTAAGTCAAGAGGAAGAATGCTTCTGATTTTGATTTTATTTGGTTTAACAAACCTGCAGGTTTTAGTAGGCTGTTTTGTTTTCCTGAATTTGAAAGGAATGATTTTACAAGTCTTCCAGCTGTAAAAAGCGGAAGATGTTTGGTCTCGGAGCCCTTGATTATACCACTTTGTGACATGTTATCTGGTTTTGTAGTAAAATTTTAATGCTCCAATCCACAATAATATAAGGACTATTACTGCAATACTGTCGACACTCTGATGCCTAAAGGGCTCAAAGGCTCTATAAATGAAGAGTCTAAGTTAAAACAACCAAGAAAACAAGCTTTGGAGAAGCTATCTTTAATCATCAAGGCCAGATTTAAAGAGAATTTAGGCATTTGCAATGAGGAATGATCTACTTTTAAGGTACAATTAGACCGCATCTACCACGGAAAAGGCTCAGTGGTTACAAAATAAGAAACATGTACAACAGATAATGTGGTGAAGTTTACAGGAGTAACTTTGAAAAATGTTTGAAAAAGCTATTTTTAAGTTAGAGCTCAGTAATAAAACTGATATTGAATCCTATGTAAAAATATAGCAAATTTGGGAAAAAATCTGCAGTTTGCTAAGTACTGTGATTTGTAAAATTGTACATTGTTTTAAGTGTGTTTGACTGTAGTGAAAATATTCCTGGCATAGCTGGATTATTAGGTTTTGCACCCCAAAAAACTCTATCACTGTTTACATGGTGAAAATACATATCTAACAGCCTGCAAAATATTGAGTTGTGCTACTGTCAGAGAGAGGCAAGTACTGCAATTGTGCTGTCAGTTCACACTAGTTAAGACCAAACAGATCACATCCCAGAGGTTTTTCTCAGGGAGGATTTTTCTAGGGCTCAACAAGAACCTATCACAAAAAACATTTATTTTAAAATTATATAGTAAAAACATCTGTTCTGTGCTTGTGGTTCACAATTTTTGTGTGGCTGCATAACATGAAATACAGCACAAGCTGTATGCCTGAGCATATTCTCCTAAAACCTAAAATGTGTAACTGCCACAGGAAGGAGCAGAAAAGTTCTGCAAGTTTTAAAAATCAGAAGATGTTGATTATGAATGTGGTATACTGAACCATGGAAAGTTATTTGCAATATTGCCACTGACACCACTAGGTACACCATCAGGTCCTCCTGGCTGCTACATCATGGTCCTGAAATGACAGCAGCATTATTTTTTGAGAGAGGGAACATGTTCAGAAGCATGAAGTCATTAGGAAACTTACAAGGATGAAGGAGTTTCCCTCCAGTCTCAATTAGAAGTTGAAATTTTTCTCAATTGTTCTAATTTCTGTATGATATATAACAGCCATGAAAACAATTACATTAATTGCCACTGCATATATTCTTTTCTTCTTATATGAAGTTTGTTATGTCTCTTTTGGCTGAGGAAAATGGAGTTTTCAACACATACCTAAATGCTTATAGAAATCAACCATCTAGCTCAATCTACACATTAAACTGACAATAGGCAATTGAGTGGAGTAAGGGGGAAATTGCTTTGTGTCAAATGAGCTGCTGAATTGGTCTCACCAATATGTTTCTTTTAAAAAAGCTGTTCCCTTTATGTGCCTGCAAAACTGAGAATTATTTTAGCAAAATAAAAATTACACTGGAAGTTGGAGGGTTTTTCCCAAGGATCAACTGGAAATTCACTTGAGTAGTAATGTTAAAAAATACAAGTACCAAAAAGCTGTAAATTATATTATCTGTAGTTTGGCTCATTTACTATTTTGTATTTGACCAGGTTCTGCTATGATGTTTCACGAATGATATTGAGAAGGGCAAGTATAAAANGCAGGCAAGGGTGTGATAGACCCCTTTGTCAACTCCAGTGAAGTTCTGCATTGATGCTCTATTCTGGAAGAAGTCAAGTCATGCCTGCAAACTGAGGAAATTTGAGAGAAGAGTAGCAGCAAAAAGGAGGAAAGGATAAAAGAGTGATGCAGATTTGTGTAACTTTGTCTTTGGAAGAAAGAAACACAGAAGCTTGTACAGAAACCTTAAAAGGATATAAACAGCGATAAACAAAACAGGTATGGGAAAAACCTGGAAAAGAATCAGAACTGGTATTGGGAAAAAATAAGTTTATGTAACTATGCAATAATTGCTAAGGGAAACAGTGGAAGCCTTCACTCTAGTCTTGAAAATGAAGTTTGATTACATTCTAGAAAAATATATCGTAGAAAGTGTTCTTGCATTGATAGAAAAGATGACGTGACAAAAATTTTTCCATCTCTGATTTTTATGGCTCTTTAATCTTAATTGATAAAACCCATTTTATGTAGGAAAAAACCCCTACCCTACAAGCCAGAGCCAAAATAAAACTCTGTGAAAAGAGATTTGTGGTAGTAATTTATTTAAAATCAATTTTACTTTGTGCTAATCATGTATAGCTTCTCTGTGTAATTCCAGAACAACTTCAAACTCTGCTAAGGGACAAAAATAGAATTTCAAAGAATAATTTCCATACACCAGCACACACTAATCCGCTGGCACCAGGAAAGAGCTGCTCCTACTGAAAGACTAATAAAATCCCTCTCCATGTCTGTAAAATGACAAATGCCTGCTTTTCTCCTTATTCTATTCTGCATTACACCACTATCTGATTAATTTAATCAGATGCTCCTAAAGATATATTGCATTGTGCAAAGGATAATTGAAACCAGAGATATCATATTATAGTGAGGACTATAATCATGCTTCCATTAATATAAAGTCTTATTATCAGCAGTTTATAATTCACTCTGAGATGAGATTTGACATACAAGATCTTAGTCTGAGGAGGATTTTTTGCCTGAACAAAAGTAAAGAAAAATCTTCTTTGGCCCTCATAGCCATAAAGGTGGATTGTGGATAGACGATTTTGATGAATGCCGTTTGTGTGTACACAACTGAAAAACACTCCAGTTTTTGAACAGAAGATAGTTGGCTACTAGTTCAGGACCTGAGCTAGACATAAAGCCAGTAAATTTTCATGAAGAAGTGAATTTATTGTGGCAATTTTAAATGTTTAAAACATGCTAGCAAATTTATTATACCAACACACAACACAAACATAACTTCAAAGATCTCGCTTTAGAAGTATTCTGCCAAATTATTGTGGCCTGCTGCTCCCTGTTTTTATAGGACAGCCTGCATATTTATTTACTCAATCAACTAAGACCACTTCCTTTGTGTTTCTGAATGCTTTGAGGAAAAATGTAGCACTCTTAAACTAGACAATGATAATATGAATTCTGCAATATATGCTGCACTTTATAACACTGACTAAAATTTCAGTTCTTCACATCTTCAGTTACTACAATAAACTCTGCCTGAATCTACCCCCACTTCTGTAAGACAACCTGAAAATAAGCTGCATCAATTTCTGAAGTCAGAGGACTCTGAGACCTACTCACTCAAGTGAAAGAAAGAGAGGGTTGTTATAGGGCTAGACTTAATTTTACTGAGTCACAAAATTGGCAAGAGCTGTCTCCACAGCTTATTGAAGAATGAAATGAGGAATGGGAGGGATAGAAATCTGAGATACAGAATGCCTGAAAATAAATGCAATGTGGAAACATGATAAAGAAAAAATCCTGTTGTGCTCGCCTCTCTATTTTTGCTCTCTCTTTTTTAACTTCTCATGTCATAAATCAAAATGACTTCACACCATTTTGCTTTTGTTCTGCCTGATTCTCTGGTACTTTATTGATGAGATTGACTATTTTAACTTTGTATTTTTTCTCTCCTTTCCTGGTTTGGGAATTTTATTGTTATTAGTACTATTTTAGACTTTGTTCCTTCCCTGCTGTTTTATCTCATTCTTCCTAATACCTCAATTTAATTTTTTCTCCAATTCTGCCATATTTCCCTCTTTATTTTTATTATTTTTTCTCATCTTTATTTTTACTTATATTTACTTTTTTCTTTGCACTTCACTATCTTTAAAAATCCCTTTATTTTTTCAGCTGTAACAGTATTTTCTTCTTTAGTCCCCTGCCAGTGATTTGGCCAAGGACCTACAGAGCTGACTGTCTTTAAATGTATTAACATCTCTCATAAATGAATACAGAAGGATTGTTTTGGCCACATAATCAACTTACTACATATCACAGCAGAATCTGAGACAGAAAAATAAAGAAGATATGAGGCTGAAAGGAGAATTCCAGTTCTTCACATGACAAATAAATTGTGAAGTTCTTTCCTTCATGTTCTTATAAAGGACATGACATTTCTTCCCCCTTTTAATAAATATTTATATTGCATGTCTTTGCATGTTGTTAATTTTTTAATAGTCTTTTGTCTTCTTTCAGCTCTTTTTCGTTTCTGCTCATACTACAATAACCATAGTTCCCTTCAAAGAACTATTCATTCTTCTTCCACAAAGATAACAATGGAAGTCTCTTCACCAGTATGTACTTCTTCATCCTTTTTTTCCCAGTAAGTAGAGAAGAATTACTTATCCTTGAGATAGTTTCCCAGATCAGCTTCTTCCTCTACATATAAACCTCCAAACTCCTCTGCATCTAAGTGTAATGCAATACTTCACTTCAAAGTAATTTCATTTTAATGAGCACAACACTCAGCATACATTTTCAAAACAAAAACTATTCCAAAAGACTGTATTGAGTGTTTTTAGTGGTTTTTTGCATTAAAATCAAAACACTTTGAACTGAAGAAGCATACTTCAAGCCACTTTGATGCCAAGGCAGCAAAGCCAGTTTTAATCCATGCATATAAGGGATGTGCAAGAGATTAACCAGATGTTTGATCAGTCCTCCTCAGAAACTCCATGAGGTGCTAATATGCCTGCCTGTGCCTATAACCACATGAGTACTGTTGGGTGCATACCAAATTAAACAAAAATCACCGACTTGCACATTGCGGATTTGCACATCCTTAAATTTATACTTATCTGTGCAATTACTTGTGTGTAAACAATATTCTCAAACTATCTTTTGAAAACTAAAATTCTTCCAGACAAAATAAAGCATTTAATTGTTCACATCTAAGCATTTCCTTCATGGAAAAAAAAAAAAGTTTTAGAAGAAAGTTTGTAACACACAGTAGGATTAATCTAACTAAATTTAGGACATCAACATTTTTGATGGTTGTGTTTGAACTACCCATTCTGGGTTTCTCTATGGAATCTGGAAAGATACACCTGCACTTTGGCATGTCATTTAATTAATCCTGGAGCAGATGTCTAAAAGTGGCCTAAAAATGGCTATTTGTCTCAACTGACTCCAAAGAAGGGCCTAATGTGAAGAGCTCTTTTTGCATTTCAGAAGGGGAATGTCTACATTTAGAAATTTAAGGGTAGGGGTGGTGAATCCTCCCTTCAGTTAGAAGTCAGGATATAATTTTTTTTGCTGATACTGTAGTTGCGTTCCAACTACAAGCTGATAGGAGAGGGGGAAGCTTTCTGCTGCTCAGGATCTTCTCCTTTAAAGCTGATCTACTCATGCTCTGTCAGGAAAGAGGTGGGTAGGGTGATCTTGAATGTCCTGCTGCAGGTTTTGCAGCTCCATAATGTCTGACAAAGCCGTGTCTTTTGAAAAGTCCTGAAATCTTCTTAAAAAAAAAAAAAAAATCCCTTGCCCTCCCATTTTTACTTTGTTTAAGGCAGCCACGAAAGTTAATCCGTCTGGTCAGTTCCAGCCAATAACATTTTGGGCTTTACCTCAACCCTTGCTTCTTACACACTGCATATCTAAAAACACAATCACATTCTTTATCTGGCTGGATCTGCTTATCATGATCTGCTTGAGACTCTAATGTTCTTTAATATACAATTTTCTTTCATGTTCCTATCTTCAATTCAGTGCAGCACACCCTCATCAAGTAATGTTGGGAATCACAAAGGCAGACACAATAGCCGAAACAGTTTCTTTCACTTCTGACCTGCCCTAATATCTGTGGTTTTTTCCCTTATACATGGGATTATGCTGGGTTTCATGAGTTTTACAAACATAACTGGCTTTCTGGACCAAAATACAGCCTGCTAAAC
Source organism: Regulus satrapa (assembly GCA_013396955.1). Lineage (NCBI taxonomy): Eukaryota > Metazoa > Chordata > Aves > Passeriformes > Regulidae > Regulus > Regulus satrapa. The sequence continues at coordinate 1,121 of VWZN01005205.1, read as the reverse complement.
CTAGTATGTTTCCTAAGTTAGAAGAGACTACATATTTACTACTTTATTATATTTTACTGCATTTTCTACTACATTCTTAGTACTCTCTTCTGAGCATAAAAATGATATACAGAATGGTGATTGAGATTCTGTGTCTACATCCCATCTTAGAGGTAAAGCTAAACTATGATACAAATTCAGTTAGAAAAACAACTTTAAAGGAGCAGTATACTATACTGACACATTTTCAGACCTATATTCCAAAGTGGCATCAG
>VWZN01005204.1:41167-54255 GCA_013396955.1 Regulus satrapa | reverse complement strand
GGTCATCTGAACAAAAAATATGCATTCAGGATGTGTCCAGTCTCTTTTAAAGCACTCTTTCAAAATCCTTTTTGTCTTAAAATTATTGAATTGTAGAGATAAAGATTACATCTGTGCTAAACAGCACTGAATTTCATTTATTTCATTCTTGTGAAAAAACCTCATTTTTTAAAAGCAGTGCACATACTGATTGCGATTCTTGTCTTTAAAATATTTTGGGTTTCATACATTCATATAGTAGATAGCTAATTTTAAAAAAAGTTAGATGTTTTACCCAAAGAACAACTGAAAAAAAATATTTTAAAAATTAAATTCTGACAGTAGATATTAAATCTGTAGAGTGTTTATAACACATTTGCTGTTTTATAGTCATAATTGTTGCTTGTGTTAATAGGTGAGATTCATCCAAATGTTGCAGAAAAAGAAATTCTCACAGAATTCCTCTGAATAACTGTAACACATATCTTGATCAGATGACCAGTCAAAACATTTATATATAGTTTACTTCAAATCTTTTGAGTAAAAAGATAACTTTAAGTCTCCCAAGATAAATGAGAGATGTTTGCATTTATGCTTAACATTATTACAATATAATAGCATTATCTGTTACTCTGTCTTCATTAGTAGTAAAGTTTAGCCTGACATCAGGTTCATTTTCAGTTTTATGTCTCTTACCAAAAGCATGACTTTCAGAGGAGCTGAGCATGAAAAAACCCTGGTTTTGTAGGACCAGAAATGCTCAACTGTTACTCCAACATGGTAATCCAACAAATTCACCACTACTGAGGCATCCCGAAAGAAGGATCCTATGGAAATTAGGTATTGAACTCTTTTTTATCCTCTTTTATAATGAGCAGCACAAGTATTTTCTAGGGAATTCACAAGGTTCAATTAATTAATGTCTATTAATTTACTTAAAATCCCTGAAGAAAAGACATTATGTAATTGAAAAATATTATTATTCCTCCTTCAAAGTATGAGCTTTATTCCTCATTTTACAAGTGGAGCATTCTGTCTGCTTTTCTACTGGCTAAATTCCAAAGCGGGAAAACTTTTAATTACCTGCTAGAGTGACAAGGGCCATTAGGCAGCTTTGGGTGCAGCTTCTCATTGAGAAACTGCTGCTTCCAGCCTACTGAGGATTGCATGTGCCATCTACTGCACAGGAGTCAATTAAAAAATCTGAAATGTCAACCAAATAAGAGAAGGATGAGCAGTGATGACATTATGCTAATTGATTCCTGTAGTTATACTGAAGTGAGTCATAGAATGATATTACAGGATTAGTGATCTAGATGGATTGGAATCATAGAATCGTTCAGGTTGGAAAAGACCTTTGAGATCATTGAGTCCAACCATTAACCCATACTGCCAAGTTCACTACTAAACCATGTCCCTAAGTGCCACATCTACAAGTCTTTTCATAATACTAGATGAGTTCCATTTCCAGTAAAGCTCGTTTCATTTATATAACTTTTGATTAATGTTTTTTAAAGTGTTACCATTTCCTGCCAGGTATTGATTACTTTAATTGAACAGTGCTCTAGTATCTCAGCAAGAGCACAGACATCAGATGTTCATCTGAACATGTTTCGTGTACAAACAGAAACATTATTCATCATGATACTCATATTGACAATTATTTCTGTTAATATTCTAGAACATATGCTTTCTGTTTTACCATTTCTTCCTATACCAAAAGACTATGTGCATTTGCATTGTTTCTTACTTGGTATTCATCAATACTCAAAAAATAATAGAAATATGGGAGAAAATATTTCTTTCCTTGCTTTTTTTGATACCTTCTCTGTATTTTTTCCCCCCCACAATGATTTATGTTTAAACATACATTAATAGTAAACAAAAAAAAATCTGAAAATGTGCTCTTGAAAAGGATGAGGAATATTTACTGTCTGGCCTGCATGATATTCTATAGTTAGAACTGGGTCTATTACTGTACCTCATGAAATCTTCTTGTACCTATTTTACAGACTGGAGAGAATTTCTGGCTAAACAGCAACTCCATTGACTCCATGCAATATTCCAGTCAGATGGAAATATTTGTTATGAATTAACTAAAATTGGGCATGTTTACACAATTTTGAGTCATTTAAATCATATTGATTTATATGTATCTTTCCAAATATTACTCATAGCTATGAAGGAGGGTGGATGGGAGGCAAATAGAATAATCAATCAATTGTTCTTAAGTAAACAGTCAAGTATAGAAAGAATAGCATTGGACAGAGGTTATCACAACTGTATTTATCAAATGCAGATGCTGAGTTGGGATGAAGTTAGGAAGTCCACAAACAACAAAGATAGCCTTTCTAAGAAACCTAGCAAATATTTCAAGTTTATCATAAACTTCAGCAAAAACATGCCAGAAAATACTTAGGTACATCATGGTTATTTACTAGTATATATAGTTATTTACTATATATCTATAATTAAAAATTTATAGAATCCTTCTTAAGGGGAATAGTAGATTAGCTGTATTTTTAAAATAGGTGAAGCAGTGGGTGTTTAAAAATTTTGAGAATTATACTGAACCACAGAAGAGAACTTCACTGTGCAGAGATAACTTCAGTGAAAATGCAAACTACGGAACAGGGTGAGCTCATGACTGACAGAAACTACTGTCCTTAATTAATTATTCCTAACTATTTTTACTGTGGTACTATCCTTCTGGAGCCTGCACCCAAAAAGTAGGAGCTTCCACTGCCTGGGGATTCTGTAAAGTGAGCCTTGCTCTTTTCTCCTTTGCCCCAGTACAGCCCACTTCATCCACTGGTCCTGCCTCTTATGGCCTCTTTTTGTGTGTATGTTCTATCCCTTTAAACTGACCGCTCATATTCCTACTTTCTTTCAACCTTCTCTCTTGGCTGAATCTCCTCTAAAAGAGCTTTCTGTTAGGAGAAAGGGGCTTTTCACAGTGGTACTAGGTGGAGGCTGGGGAAAAGAAAACTCTGACCTATTTTCTCTGACCTAGCTATTTGAGAATGAATTCTGCTGGTCAACACAGCATGATGTTAGTCTTTGATTGGAGCTTGTACCTATTAATAGGACACAAAACAAAGTTTGTCACAGCTCAAGGTGTATGATGCAGTCACTCTCCTATAAGAGGAAGAAATAAAGCAAAGGATGTTTTTCTTTAATTCTTTTTGTTTGGTTTGCTTTAATTCTTTGGTTTGGTTTGTTGGCTTGTTGAGGATATTTTTCTTAGTTTTGTTACACTGTTCCTTGGACCACTATAAGCTATTCGATATTTTATTCCTGGTGTAGCTGGAGATGTCAAATTATATATGAAGGGCAGAACATTCATCTATATATTGACATATTACAGAGCAGTTGCATATTCATTTGCATAGGACCTAGTAGATTTTCAGCAGCAATGTCCTTGTGGTTTTTGAAAAATAACCGGTCATCCTGGTAGCACAAAATATCCATGCATAAGTATTATTAAGAGGATTATACACTGAGGGATTGTTATTTCTTAAAATTTGGGCATAAATTCTTATCTCCTATTGAGAGATTGAGGAACCATTTGAATTTACCATCCCAGACAGCACTTGGGAATGCTCATGTTACAGCTTAACTGCTTGGGGTTGGATTGTGCTCTGTGGCCAGATCACAAGGTGTAGCCATTTTTACCTCAAGAGTATGTGTACAGAGACTAAAAATTTTCTACCTAGCAGAGAAAGGGAGCACTCATTGCTAGTATAAGAAACCTGACAACGCTTGCCTGTGCAGTCAGCATGCAAATAACCCTACAGTCCAAAATTTAAATTGTAAAATAAATTCAGATTTCATGAAATAACACTTCTCTTTGGTTTAATTTAACAATCCTGATTATTGACTCAGTGGTAGGTTATAAATAATTAAATGGGAACAAGCTTGTGTGGTTCAGGTATATTCAGTCTGTCACTAGGGATCTTTCTTTTCTGGACATGCTGTCATCTGTATTTTCTAGATGGAAAGCAGAGTGTTAGCATCCCATTGATCACTGCACGTGTCCTTAATCCAGCCAATAGCAGGTAAAGGACAAACGCAAGGGAAAGCTCCACAGGAAGGCTTTGTCTAATTTGTGTTGAGTTGGATTCAGTATATGTGTGTGGCAGAAAGCTTCTGTTTGGTTTAGTGCTTGGGAGTTTTTGTTGCTGTTTTTAACCTCAGATAGTTGTTTGCCTTTGAAAGCACATTTGTAGGTCAATTTTGTGTATCTAGCTTCACTGTCACCAATCTCCACAGTTAGTGAGTCCCATCTGGATCTTGGTAGGAGATCTAAATGCTTTATTTTATATTGTTTTCAATATATATTGTTTTATATTTGCTTTATTTTATATTGTTTTCTTGAATCACAAGTTGTCTTATTTCTGGAGTGGCTCAGCATTTGTATCACTGCCCTTTTCTGCCTCCCATGTCCTTCATGAAATGTTTTAAATTCAGCTTTGTCTTTTACTATTTTCCCAATTTTGCTGCTCACATAGAATAGTGAGAAATTCTGCAACAAGTTCACAAAGGGTATTTAAATCAAGGCAGGAATGAGATTTCAGTGGATAGATTTCTGTGTTAAAAGAGAAATAAGAACAAGGAATTTTTTTTTTTTTTTTTTTCTCTTTCCATCTGTTTTGATACAAAAGCCATGCAGCTTTTGTAAGTGTACAAGAGAAGTGACTGTAAAGGACACACAGTATTTTTGACCAAAAACAAAACAAAACAATTTATTTACCTGCACAAGAACTGTTAACGGCAATTGTTAGTGCCTATGTGGAATTCTAGTTTTCTTCTTCCCAGGCATCCTGAGATGCATTTCAACAGGAAATAAATAGCTTATTATTTTCTGTATTAGGAAATAGCTGCTATAGAGATTGTTGACTGGGTAGAGGAGACATCTCTCTGTATGAAAAGAAATTATCTGTGTGTCATTATTCATTTCATTCTATCTATATTAAATTATTTTAAATGTGTTTAATTAAGAGAGAAGCTGCTTTTCTCCAGCTATATTTATATTATGAATGCTTTTTTCTTTTGTAATGGACATAACTTTGTGGTCTTCTAAAAGAATCTTACTTCTGAAAAGGTATCTAGTACAAAATCTGCCTCTTGCTCCCAAGTTGATTGTATATTAGTTAGGTAAGAAAACTGAAAAAGAAAAAGAGCAAATAGATGAAGCAAGTGATCCCGCATTGGTATTTTCTAACATTTTTTACATACATGTCATAGCAAAAGCAGAAAAAAAAAGGAATAAAAAATAATTTTTAAAAATATTTTTGCAGAGTCAATAAATAGCATCATTGTTTCTTTATGCCAGTTATGGAAATGCATTAAACAATCTGCCCTGAAAAGGAATATAATCTTTGCTATAGACAAAGATTACTCACTACATTATAAAACATAATGCTTGATATTTTTCTGACTGTAATTTGAATGGAATTTATATATTTATGATTCTTTTGATACGATGACATTGTCATGTTTGGGATTGGAACTAGAACACTCAATACTCCACTTGAAAACAGGCATTTTGGCACACCAGCTCATCATGACAGCAAACACTGAAGTGCTCGATATGGACATCAAACAACAATCTATTTCAGTTTAGAAATACTCTTTTTTGTTTGCCCAGGGTCTTTTACTGCCATTAGTATGTTTAAATGTTTTGCTGATCCACCTGGCCCACACTCACTCATGCATGCAAAAGCCGTTAAATATTTTCTTGCCCCATATTGCTTTCTGCCCTTGGCAAACACCTGTTTATCCATATGGCACAATAGGCCCTATCAGGACTAGTGTTTCTTAGCAATCATTATTTGACTCATTTAATGCCCCCTTCCCTAATAAAAAACTCTGAACCAAACCAAACAAAAACAAAAACAAAAAACCAAAACAAACACAACCAAAACAAACAAACAAAAAACCCATAAAAACCAATACCCAACTCCTACAGACATGACTTAATTTGAGGATAACATAATTTGGAGGCTCTTTTATACTATATTTTTATTTTTCCTAGAATCTCTTCTAATATTTTATTTCTTTGCAGCAATTGAAATATCCATTTACATTTATAAGAAAAGAGGTTTAAGAATTCTCCTGAAAGACCTGATTTTTTGCAGTGCTCAAGTGTAACTCCTATAATGTTCTCTTAGCTGCCTATATGGCTCATTAATTTTTAGTTTCACCCCAATGGTTATCTGTTTCTTAATTTTTAACTTCTTTAAAGTTGAAGAGCATTTACATGACAAATAAACATTTAAATGAGGTAGGAAAAGACCTTGCTTGCCTGGCACTGATTGACTGGTCTCAGCTTTGTAGATCTTAGCTTATCTATAACACGGCACTACTTGCAGCACAACTGTCTCCTGTAATGTGCTGGGACCTACAGCTAATCACTTACTGCCACATGTGCAGTGAACTGATTGCTTTCTGGTATTTCTGGATTTACACGGCAAGGTCCATGAGCAGGCTGTGTATAGCTCGATCTGTGAAATCCTTGGGAAAGACAGCAGCTCCATGGGAGCTACTGCTGCCTGAGCACTTGAAGCAGTCTGCTGTAGACTGTAGACTGCAGACTGAAATAAGGAGTTCAGATGGGTGCTCAGGTCATGGCAGTCTCTCCTTGAGGCGTACATGAACCTCCCTCTGCATTTAGAAGTTGTGTTTGGAGCATCAAGGAAATGGAGGAAAGCGGGAAATAAATGGGTACTTTGTTCAAACATCTTTAGCTTAAGTTAGCAATATCTGGTAATGATAAAACTTTTCCTGTATAGGCTATTTCCACCACTGAGCATAAAGAGAAAGTAAGAGCTCATGTTCAGATGTAAATAGCACTTGAGAGAGTGATAAAGGTTAGAAGGCAAGCTGATAGTAGCCCTATGTTTCAATTGAAGACAAAAGCGTGAATCAGAGGAGTTTTTTTTCTTTTTTTTTTTTTTTTCTTTTTTCGAGCAAAATAGGACTCTAAGATTACCCTTGCTCAGTATCTAAAGCTTTCTTGTGCTTAATCTTAATGACAGTCTCTTGCTCCATCCAGTACAGGAAATCTACTGGGGTTTAATCTGACATAGTGCTCTGGGGAGGAAGGGGAAAAGTTGAGAGATCTTCACCAGATGCCTTTGCCTAGTAAGCCATTCCCAGGAGACCAGGTAAACTGGGACAGGCTCAGGCAATCCTTAGGGTGATGCAGAGAAAAAAAAAAGTGTGTATGATCATCAGACTCTGCTCCATTGTGATTATTACCCTTTATTGAGAAGGAACAGAAAAAGAGCTATCAAGTTATTTATAACTTTTGTGAGACTTTTAGGTGCTACTGTATTGATTGAAAAAAAAAAAAAAGAATATTCTAGTTGTTAAGCAGCAGACTTTAATGAAGGCTCCATCTTAAATCACAGTATACTATGAAATCACTTCATATATGTTGCTAAGAAACTTTCTATGAGTAGTTCCCAAGTCCATAGCCATGGGATATATCACTTGGTACTCTGTAAATTATCTAAAGCCAAATGCATAAGGAGGTAGCACTGAAATTATATAATTTAACTACTGCAGGCATTATGACCAGTAATCAGGGTAATAGGAACACTCTCTGTGTCCCCAATTAACAACCTAGGTTAACAGAGTCATGGGCATTTCTGGCAAAGCTCATGGGTCTCATGAGTTCAGAATCATAATGGTCCTGTTGACATGGATAACTAAAGCACTGCCAGTGCACAGCAGTGCCCTGACTGTATCATTTACAAGTCTGACAGTGCTTAGACCATTGATTTACAGTTATAGTGATCTATTCAGATGGCTGCAATCTTTGGAAGACTGACTACAAGAGCTGTTCAGTGAAGAAGGCATGGTGTATCTCATACCCAGTTCTGACAAAGCAGTGGTACAAATAGGAGGGTTAAAAACTGAATTGTCTTTATCTGTGGAACTGCTGTATGCTAACAGGCTTCCCTTTATCCTTTCAATCTTGAAGAAGAAATTAAAAGGAAAATGAGGAAGTTTTTAACTGATACATGTCCTGACTGCACAGGATCAGAGGATCTGGTGCCTGAAGGGCCAGCTTGGTCCTGCTGGCACTTATCACCCTGACTGCTGAGTGTGAGTGGCTCTCACTTACATGGGGCTGTGTGATACCATCTACCCCAAAGGCGGGAGCAGCCAAGGAAGGACAAACACCATCTCTGGGTGTTCCTAGGGTGGGAGTCAGCTAGTGTGTGCTGGCCACACTGCCCTGGCTGCCTGGGGAGAGCAATGGTGTGTACTGAGGGAAAATATGGAAAACAAATAGAAGCATACCCCAGTATTAATAGGGAAGAAACCTCTAATATGAACACCAGATTCTGCTTGATAAAGACACCAGGATGCTGATGGTTGTTGCAAAAGGCCAGTGACAGTCAGTAAAGGCTGGCAACTGAGAAATTGCACAGAAATGCACACATAATATTATGTATATATAAGAGTATGAATAAAAATTCCCCTCTGCTATTAATTTCCTTACGTTGCTGAAAACTAGGGGTTGTTGTATGTGGTTGGAGAGTTCGTGCTGTTTCAGGCAATTGATCTACATAGACTCCATCAATCAGAAGGCTAAATATAATTATTTATTAAGATCTATATGAAGAGCAGAAGGTAATACATGCTGACAGCAGTTAGCAGGCAGAAGCTTCAGACAGTGCTGCAGACAGTGCCTCTGTCCAAAACATCCAAGGTACATTGATCAGACACTTAGCATGCATTGGCTAAATTCTATAAACATTTCTATTGTTATGGAGAATTCTCCCCGATTCTCACAACATCCCAGAGCCAAGTCTGGCTTATGTGGAAACAGTTGTAATTTTAGTGAACTCCATATTTTGTCTATGCTCATCAGCACACACTTAACTTATGTTCTTCGTTCAGTTGAGTACTTATAACTAGTTCCCATACAAACAGTACTCATCGTCAAAGCATTTTGAAAAAGAGGTTGGTGTCATTAACTGCACATTGCCATCAGTGAAAGTGAAGCATAGAAGCTGATTGCTATGATTCTAGTCTGCTGGGGTCTAATAAGCAAATAATCCATACTGCTTAATCTTTTGGATACATATTGTGGTTGAAATAGAAAAAAAAATATCTTCCTGCAAAAAGAAAAAGTTTGTTGTTTTTGGTTTTGGGTTTTTTTTAATAAAAAAATTGACAAGTTTGTAAATAATTGTCCTGTTTACTTACTAAACTGTTAGTAAATCAACTCTGAAAGTAGAAAGATATAATAAAACCCAAAAGCAATGTATTTGAGTGGTGTTCAGCCTCAAAACTTTGGCAAACAGTGAATCTTTGGGTTAAAAGTAACAGTTTGATAATTTGCTGTCAACCCTCCTATGAGCTAGTTACATAAACCAAAGTATTCAAAACTGACTCAACCTACAAAACCAAAATAGAAGTTTGTACACAAGAGCGGCTTTCTTCTTATGCTATAGAATATATAACTACCTATACTATGCTAACTATATAATATATAATTATAATAGCTTTGCTTGCTACTAAATCCAGCCTTGCCCATCAAATTTTCTTTAAAGAGAATTTGATAGTAGTATTGAAACCTTCATGATTTTAGACTTAATGAGGGAACTTTTTTCCTTATTATTTATTCCAAATTGATTTGAGTTGGGGAAAAGTGGAAGAGAGGGAATGACTGTGAATCTTACTGAAAATCTGTAATCTTCAGATTTTTTTGAGGTAATTCCTTTATATGAAAGAAAAAAAATCCATCCCCACAGAAGTTTCCTTGAGAAGTTTGTTTTGTTTTGTTTCATTGCAGTGAAATTATTGGGTCTTTGTAAGCTGGAGATTTATTCCATTCCTCAGTGGCAGAGACAGCTGATGAACTAAAGTTATCTAAGTAGAAGAAGGATGAAGCAAAACCATGAAAAAAGTGACTGATTTGTTTAGTTGTAACAGGAGGTAAATAAAGAAGAAATTAGTTCAGAGATCAAGACTTTAGCTTAAGTCTTTGCATTCTCCAGTTTTGGAAGACTCACTGTCTCTCCCTGAGCATAGCATGCAATCACTTCTGCTTTGGTTTCTTTTTAAAATAAAGATAATAACATTAATCTACATTAGATACTACTAGGGAAATAATATAGCCATTTATATACTACTATTTAACCATGTTTATACCTCTATTTCATTACAGTTATACATCACTATTGGGCCTCACAGAAGCATCAAAAGACATATAGGCATGAAGATATATGTGGAAAAAAAACACCTCACATTGAGTATCTTTATTCTTGCCAAAAGTAGTATTTACATATTTCCAGAATTAATGGGAAGAATGTTGCTTTAAAAATTTCTGAGCTTTTCATTCCCACATCCTTTTATTGCTTCCCTTCCTTCCACAGACACAAAGCTGATATACACAGGCAATCACATCAGTGTTTAGAATATAAGTGCTTGCAAAAAAATTGTTTAAATGGTATTCTGAACAAAACGTCTAGGCATTAGCCCAGAAAAAAACCAAAAAGGGAATTTATTAGTTTATCATAGAATCATGGAATAAGAGAGTGCTAAGCTCTGAAATGGATCTTAAAGATCATCTAGTCACATCCCCCTGCCATGTACAGGGCATCTCCCACTAGACCAGGCTGCTTAATGCCTTATCCCACTTGGCTTTGAACACTACCAAGGTTGGGCAATGCCTAAGTACATATTCTTCCACACATAATTTAAGAAAATTAAAATAATTTTTTGTTCAAATATAGTTTAAATTTAATGCTAAAATTATATGGTTCTATCTATTTTTGCCTTTGACATGTCCCTGCAAATCCATGGGAAATGCCTTTGAACTGAGTGCAAAACCCTTTGTATGTGTAACTAAAAATTGGTTACAGAATTGTGTTTCTCTTATTTTCTTATTTTTCTGTTCTCTTTTCATAACTTTAAGTGTATTTCAGAATGATAACACTGTTATTTTGCTCTCTTATTTGCTTTTTGCTTTTTAAATTTAGCTAGTAATGTGTAGTTTGTGGGGTTTTTCTTCTTTTAGACTAGGGTGAGAGCAAAAGGGCAGTGTATAAACTGATATCGATTTTTCACAGCATGACCAATAAGTACTATGGCAGAGACTCTTAGAAAGCGGTGCCCTGCACTGAGATGCCTTTATGAAACATCAAGGTAATCTGTATCTTTTCAGAGTAACCTGCAGGGAGTAACATCATAAACCAGTGAAGTGCATCACATGACAGTTATTTGTGCTACAGAGCAACAGATTAATCCCAGATAACAGGCTCTAGATGCATGTCATATTACTAAGCCACCTGTAGGAAACAATCAGACAAGGTCAAAGATATTTCAGTATAGTGGAAATAGTGACATTAACAAGAGTAAGATATTAAATTAACTCCTGGCACCTTGTTCCATTGTACTACAGCACCATTTCTGTTTCTGTTTATCTGGTGTTGGGAAAAAGGCTTAAAACACCACCGTGTTAATCCTAGACTAAAACAGAGTCATGCAGATATGGTATCAAGAACAAATTCGTTGCATCTTTGCACTTTAGCTGATACATTTTAAAACATCTATGAAATAAAAGGTAAAGGGAATCTTTCTTGCCCATTCTTCTATAGCCATTGCTTTAATGGCACAGAAGCGTGTGAAGAAGTCCCATGCCCAAAGTGATGTAAACAAAATTTAAACACTAATAAGGTCCCATATTTTATNGGTAAAACTACACCCAAAACTTTTATGCATTTCCTAAAAGGCATTTTGATTTCTTAAAGGTGTGCATTTATGTGGATTTTCTTTCCCTAAATAGTTTAATTTATTTTCATTAAAATAATAAATACAGGAAATATTGAAAAATACCTACATATAATTGTAATATCTGAATAGATAAGGAAAACTGGATAAATACATTTTTAGTTCATATTTTTATATTGAAAATCTTTAACCACAAATATCAGGGAAAAGCTAATATTGTGGAGGTTTTTCTATTTATCCTGTTACCTACAGTGTTCATCCTTTTTATTTGTGTTTTGCTAACCTAATTTCTTTAAATTACTTTCATCATTCAAGTCCACTCCACCAAACTTCACACTGAAAACTTCAATCCACCTTGAAGGAAGTTGCAATTTCCTACTAGGTAATCTGATTTCAACACGTACTAAAAAAAATCCCCCAGAGCTGCTGGACTAATTGTATAAGACTTTCTCCAGATGGACTATGAGAACTTCCCAGAAACATTGTTCTGTGACTTGATTAATTTCTTTCTTGCCTGATGAGGTATTTAAAGATTATCCTAAATTTGAAGAAAGAAAAGAAATATGAATGATGGCCTGCAGCCATCTCTGATCTCATGACATGAATGAATTTAGGTATGATCAGGGACTTCTAAGGAAAGCCTCATTCAATAATCCTTATTCTATACTAGAAAAGTAATTGATTTATCTGCTTTAAATATATGACTTTCAAGAAAGTTTTGACCTAAAAGAGAGTGTGACAGAAGCAGCTAAATGCCTTTCTCCATCTCATTCCCTGTATTAGTTTATGTGCTCCAGCTGTCATATCTACTACTTAAGAATGGTTTCAAAATGTATTCTGGAAAAAAAAAAAAATGAAAAAATGAAAATTGCAGCATAATTTTTTTCTGGTACTCAAGCTTTTATGTGCTTGTTCACCTGTCAGTCACTGTTTCTTCAATCTTAAGTCATGTTTTAATTCTTCTTGATACCTCAAAATTTTCTAGATAAAGCAGGTGGAAAGAGAGTGTTTTAGGCACACCTGATATAATCTGTTTTGGTTTTGCTATCTGCTAGTCTGCTGCTTGATTAGGGACATGATGCTGTAAGATGCTTTTTNTGTCGTGGTTTTTAAGCGACAGGTATCTGCTAGTCTCCCTTCAAAAACAGAGATTGAAGGAAACAAACCTCCCTCCCTCCAGATTATTTTGATTTCGAAATTAATGGTCTTTCAGGGAGAGGTTTTCATCTGAAACATAATAATAGTAAGAACATTTATTTTAAAGTTTTGTTATCTTTTTAGAATATATTTGCTGAGCTGATAGAGTTTCCTAAGAAATTAACCACTTTCCTCATAATTCCTTATATGTATATATA
>VWZN01005204.1:14377-32867 GCA_013396955.1 Regulus satrapa | reverse complement strand
TTCCTTTCCCTTCCCTTCCCTTCCCTTCCCTTCAACAGTAATATTGGTAGAAGAGTTGAAGCAGTAGATTAAAATCCATCAGGTGGCTGCAGCTTTACAATTGGTACCATCCATTCTGCTTCTGTGATGCATGTCCTTGCTTTTAAGGCAAGCATAGCTCTTACTGCATCAGTTCCTCCAGCAGCACAGTTTTCATCCAGATATATTAGAAGAGCGAAAAATCATTTATTTTGCCTTGACACAGAGGTTAAGTAACCTATCTGTGAGACAAGTCTTAGGTATGCACCTTAGTCTAGAAGATTTTTTGTGTGATTTAGGTGGATCCTGCAAGAAGATGCCTCCTGACTCATCTTTTGATTCAGACATTTTCCAGACTCATATTGGACAAAATACCTTCCAAGTGCCACTTGCACTTGCATGTGGAAGTTGGAGTACACAGGTTGTTCTGTTTTTCTACCTTTATCTGTACAGGGGGCAGTTTCCTGGCTGTGCTGGCTCCAATGGAACAGGCTGTGTTGACATCCTTAGAGTGCATCATTTAAATTCGGCAGTTACAATTTAAATGAGGATGCTGTTCTACACGATTTCCAGATTATATTCCAGAATATTCTTTTTTGTTTGCTCCTCTCATCCCTCCTTCTGAAGACTGCCATAACACAAATAAAGGAACAGAGGATTCTTGGGATCAAAGAATAATCAGTCAGTAAATAATCTGACTCTTTAGTCATGTGACCAATATCATTACAGAGGGAAGATGCTGGCTTCTGCAAATGCTAGGCAACGTAAAACGTGTGTGCAATCCTAAATAATTTATGAGACTACAGAGTTGCATGATTGAGTGAATGACTGGACCTGTTCTTGGTGATTTAAGTCTTATACATCTGCCTAAACAGGGATTTCTATTTTCTTAACTTAAAGGCACAGTATATTTATGTAATAAAGTAAACCATTACATGATATGTATATTATCTCTTCCCTCTTGTCTGCTGAATTGAAATTCCTAGTTTTCTCTTACTGCAGCCAGAAAATGTATTGTAGCACATGTTTCCTGGCTGCAGAAAGAAAAGTCTGTCTCTCCTTTTACTTTCTTTGAAGGACTGGAAAGTTATAGCTGATATCACATCTGTGGTTTGTTTTTCTAGTCTTTTCATAGCACCAAACAATCATATATATAAGGATTTGGATTCAGATATGAAGGCTCTTATTGGTAGGGTACTTCATTAACGGCAGCTAAAAAAATGAAAAATATGGCAAAAGAAACGGGTTCTTAAAGAACTTCAAGACACAATAGTGACCCACTGAAAAAAGCCACAAAAAAAAAAAATCTTAGAACCATTTAGAGTTATAGAAATTTTATGGGGATTTAAGGATAATATGCATACCTTGAAAAGATAACTGTGAAGATTTTTGTTTCAGAAAACTAAGTCTAATAAAGTAGGTGTTTACAGAGGTATCCAGGTAATAGACTTTAGGAGTCTGTTTTAAAATTAAATTAAAGAGGCAAATAAAATCGGGCAGTAGAGTAAACAGGAATTTTATGTGGGTTCATGAAGCTCAAAATTCTCTAGAAACCAACTAGAAATATTTTTAAACCTATTTTCCTCTATAAGGGGAAGATGACCAAAGAAGCAGTGTCTACCATGCCAGTGCCTGGGAGTACAACTGCATAAACAAAACAAAGTATTCTTCTTTTGGGGACGATGACTCCAGATTTCAGCTAAAGCTGCCACAGGGTAATAACTGAAGTGTTACTTGAAAAGTTCAGTGTTTTGGGTTGCAATGGGGGTTGTGGCCAGGGGTGGGTATTCTGCCACCATCTGTTGGAACCAGGTGGGGCAGTGTTCTTTATCACTTCCATGACCTACCCTTGTCTGGGAAGATATCTTCTGATAATGAGCCTTTCAGTGACTGATAAAATTACATCATCCCATTGTAAAGCTCTCCACCCAGGGGGAGGAGCCAGGCATTTCCAACTGAATAAAATATGACATTTTGAACACCACTGGCAGCCTTTTTTCTCCACCGGATCCCCAGATGAAGACCAGGCCCTTCTACACCACCATTGGACATTTGGAGGAGGATTGCACCTTTCTAGAGGATCACTGCTTCAACAGAACCACATCTGTCACTCCAGGAGGTCTGCAGCCACCATTTAATGGGACTGCTACCAGCACCCTGACTGACAGGGTGTCAAGTCGTATTCTGACTCTGTCGGTATTGTTTTGTTTGCTTGTCTTTTGTACTACTGCATTTTAATTTTTTCCTATTAAGTGGTATTTTGTTTTTTCTTGCTAGTGAAGAACTGTTGTTCTTATTCTCATATATTTGCCTAAGAGCCTCTTAATTTCAAAATTATAATAATTAGGAGGGAGAGGGCTTACATTTTTCATTCCAAGGGAGGGTCCTGCCTTCCTTAGCAGGCAACTTTGTCTTTTTAAACCAAGACATTTAGGTACTACTGTGCCTAAGACTGATATAATGGGAGGAAAACTAAAATATATTTCTAAGCAAGTAAAAGCATAGTGTGTTTGCACTATCAGATGCAAAAGAAGATTGCAGGTGTATGTAATGACTGAAACAAAATATGACATATTGTCTTAACAAGCTCTTAACTCCAAGAATTAAGAAACAGTATTTAGTGTCAAACTTGAAGAGGTAGGTATGGTAAAGTGAAATCAGGTAGTGATTGCTGTGACAAAAACTGTCACAGCAGCAAGATTTTTGGAGTAATCTCCAAAGGCATGGATTGTGGGTTTCAAACAAAATTTCTTAAAAGCACTAAAAAACCCCATACTTTGAAGAACCATACCTACTTTTGCAGCAATTAATAATCTAAAATATTTTCCACACGTAAGGCATTACATCGCCACAAAGGCATACAGATACCAGCACACAAGTCAGGAGCAACAGGAAAAGCATACTAGTAAATCCTTTATGACAAATATAATATTCCATCATTTACATCTGCCACTTAAATAAATCCATGAGGGTCAGACTGTTGTCTCTTTTTGGTGAATGGTTACGAAAAGATGCTGTGAAAAAGTAAATGGAGCTTTTATAGACACAGATTTTATATGTTTCCTCCTCTGGAATCTGGTGCTTCAGTTAGTAGCTTCCTGCTTCAGTTAGTAGCTTCCATTCTTACAATGTAGGAGGATGAATTTAAAGTTCTCACTAAAAGAACTAAATTAACCTCTCAAGTTTAAGGGTAGTTTTGAGGTCCATCATCTTTAGAACTCCATGGAATTTATTCAGATGTTGAATTGTGGATTCCAGGCAACACTTTTTTGCCCCCAAATTTTGTATTTAAATTTATTCTCCTAAATATGTATTTAAATATCAAGAGTAAGTTGCCCTTTTTTCTCTTTTTTTAAGGAAAAAAAAATCAGATGTTTTGATCTAAAGGCAGATGCTGTACTTCTGATATTCTTGCTGTTACTTATTTAGTAGCTTGATGTCAAGGATGTGCAGCCCAAACCACACCTGACACCTGTGGTGCAGTATTCCTGTAGTCACAAGAGCTGAGCCAGTTTATTCCAACTGAGGACCATCTCCCCTACTACTAAAATTATTTCCATTTTGCATTGGTAAAAAACTTGAGAAGCTTCTTTTTTTCCCTTCTTTTCTTCTTTTTTTGGGGGGAGTAGCAAAATTGTCACTGAATTAATGTTGAAGAAAGCAAGACAGAGACAAAGCAATTTGTTTTTCTTTTGTTTAAGCTCTTTGGTTACAGAGTTCAGTATCCAAGGGTCAGATCAGATCACCTAACCTGTTGGGTAGGTTTACACAAGAGACAGTGCAGTCCAATGTCTGCATTGTTTTTAAACTGCTGCTGCCAAGCAGATTGCCATTTAAATTCAGGCAGTCAGCTGCTGCTACTGACTACTGTCATTAATACCATGGCTTTGAGCACTGTTTCACTGTTGCAAATGTTTCTTAAATTAGCTTTTCTCCCTTCTCCTGTGTTCCTTTTAAAACAGCACCAGTGGGTCTTATTGGGAGTTTTGAGAGAACTAGCCTCCATGGCATTTATTAGTGGCAGGAAGCAGCAGAGTTTTGTGGGCTCCGACAGAGAAGTTAAATAGCTTCAAACATTTTCTATCAGCTTAAAGCAGTGTGCTCAATGGTGCAAGCACACAGTTTGTTTCCTTTGCCTTAGAATCACCCTGGGACATCCACTCTGAAAGCAGATTTGAATGAGCTTGAAAATTCAAGATAGGCTTCATTGCCAATCTGTCAACAGACCCTAAAAATAATAATAAAATTTTTAAAAATAAAATAAAGTGACAACTCAGAAAAGGAAACTGCTTGGCACACTCCATGCCCTGCTTTGTCTCTTCTGACTGTCAACTATCAATATTTATATTCAGTGTGGTAAACCCGGCCAAATTAAAGACATAAGAGGGAACCACTGAAATCAAAATTCTGTCACAATTCACAGTTGGTCTTGACTTTTGTTTCATTAAAAATTTAATTGGAACCAAACTGTGCAGTCACAAAGCTCATCAGGGCTTCCTGTTCACAACACTAAAGAATTAGATGCTCAAACATAGCAAATCAGTGAAGAGCATGTTTACACTCTGCTCCCTTATTACTGAAAATGATTATTTGATAAACAAAGAGGCGCAGCCAAGAAGAAGCCAGCATGGATTGACAGAATTAGTAGGCCTTTGTGACTGCACCTACTACCTCTGTCTGGATCAAGAATGGTGCTTCAATGAGTAGTCTTGAAGAACTGATAAATAAAAGAGAGCATCCAGCTGCCTCTGAGCTTCTTATTAACCTCAGGGCAGAAATGGCAGGGGACTCTGACTCCATGCAATACTGGCAGTGCTGTTCCAACCCAGCAAGCTTTCTTATGAGCATGAAAGGGAAGCTTGCTTGCAATACATAGAAAGAGATCACGGGACAACACACTGTTGAAGACAGGCTCTTACTGTGTTCCCAGTGTGCTTCCCACACTGAGAGAATCACTCACAAGTAGAGCAGATGTTCCTGTGTACGAAGCTATTTGATACCGCCATAACCTTCCCATTTTAGAGCTTACCCAGTCCAGCCATTCTGTGTGGCTGTCCAGTGAAAATGAAACAGAAGGGTTTTTTTATTTTTTTTATTTTTTTTTTTTTATATCTGAGATTTTAAAATATCAGGTTTTGCCTTGGGAATCAAGGTATTGCTGAGAGTCAGACATGCTTTTAGATGGTCTGATTTCAAACAATTTTCAGCTGAAAGACTAATAAAAAAACTCTTAGGAAGGCAACAAAAACCAAGAGTTCAAGAACAACAGAAAATATCTGTATTTCTATAAAAGACTTCTTAGCTGAGATCAGGACCTATATGAAAAAACGAAACTCAGGCAGGCTAAACTTAAGCTTACTTGGCTAAATTAAACAAGGGGAAAATAATAGTAACATTATAGTCATCTGTGGAATTACTAATGGGGAATTAATTAGATTATGTATTTTTAATAAGAAAATGTTAATTTATAGGGATTAAAATTAATTACAACCCTGATAGTTTTATTGTTAGTGGGATTGCCATGAAATTGTTGTACATTAAAAAATATACTTAAGGTACTTGGAAGGTATTTTCTATTTGATTGAAAAGCCCTTAAATCTGCTTAATTGGTTCTGCTGAATCACAAAAGGAATAGATTTAAACCCAGAGATAGTGGGAAACAATTGTAATTTATGTGGTTTCTATTTCCTCTTAAATAGGATTCATATTATTTTAGTAATCCCTATCTGCAGTTTGCACTTTGAGTATCCCTGCATCAGAGCACCTACAGACTGCCAGCTGGGAAGTCCAGTCAAAGCCACAAGAGTCTTCCCCTGGCCATTTAACATAGATGTCTTAATATTGATGTGTTCCCAGGCTCCAGCTTTGTCCCCTTGCTCTTATTTCTTGGTCTGAACAGGTGCTACTCTTTCATTCTCCTCTATCACTCTGTAAGTCTTTGGGAAAACCTGTGTTTTTGTTGTGTTTTTTAATAATTAATTCAAGTTAATCCTATTAAAATGGTTTCAAGTCTTCTCACACCCACCCAGCTTTTAACAATTTTATAGCTTTTATAGTTTTTTCAGGTTTAGGAATCAGTGGTTTTATTGTAATTTAATTATTGATGACTTCAATAACACCTGCATTGGCAAGTTCTGTTACTCAACACACTGTCTACAATGTCTACTTTTACTTTTCTTTAGAGATTCCAGAACTATTATGAGAGAAGTAGCCTGAGACTGGCCATACAGGATACCTCTCTAATAAAATAAATCAATTACACTAAAAATGCTTTTATCCTGAGGAAAAGAAGAGGTAACTATGCTGGAGAAGTATCATATCTATTTTCCTACCACGAAGGGGCTTCAGCTTTACCCTCTTCATGTGTTTCACATTGGGGGGGGCATGTGTGGGTGTGGGTGTGGGATATATATTATAAAATATGGCTTAGAAGCATACCTACATTTTATTACACAATGTGCAGTAATTTAGATTTAGCCTTTGAGTCCAGAAAACATTCTTGCACTTGCATAACTAAAGCAAAGGTCTGTCTTCCAATTGCACTGTACAACGAAAGCCTTATGCAGCCAGGCTATTTCCCAAAGTGCTAATTACAGGTTTCACACTCAGCTCATCTGTACATATCTGTGACGCTATTGCTTCTTGAGGTAAAGTGAACAAAACTAAATGACTGTGTACATACTTGTAAACCAAATATGGTTGTGTAACACCTTTATGTTCTCCTTCTTCATAAATAGATGAAAGTTCTGTGCACTGGGCTGAGGTGCCCTGGCGGTGGCGGCATGGCCGGGCCGGGCCCGGGCGGTGCCAGCGGCTGCAGCGGCCCCAGCGCAGGGCCCGGCTGAGCCCCTCAGCCACAGGAGAGAGCCCCGGGGAAAGCCTGGGCAAGGGAGGGCACAGCGCTGCCCAGCAGCCAGGGCTGGGCCAGGGCACCCGAGTGAGAAACAGCCCTGCAAGCCCCGAGGGGACAGCAGGAGCAGGGACGGGGCAGGAGAGAGCCGACAGGGATGGCCCTGTGTCTGGGGAGAGACCCCAGCAGGGCAGTTTTAGATGCTATCTCTCTTAGGATCCTTCTCAGCACAATGTCCAGCACACAGCTGGGTAAACACCTCATGTGATGAGTAAGCAACCGGTTCACGGATGAAAGGGTTATAAGGAATGGGGTGAACATCAGCTGGTGACTTTACAATAGTGGAGCTCCACTAGTGGGGCTCAATCCTTGGCCCTGTGCTCCTGAATATATTCATAAAATATTTGGATGCAGAACTCAAGAAATTCTGAGTGAGTTTGAAGATGAAAACTAGGAGGAGCTGTTGACTCCTTCAAGATATATTGACTCGATGCAGAAACACCTTGACAAATCAGAGGACTGGGCAATCACCAGCCCTATAAGTTTAACAAAGACAAGTGTTGGATTCTGCATCTGGGATGAGAGAACCCTGAATGTACAGACAGACTGGGGAATGAGATACTGGAAAGCAGTACCTTGGAAAGCAATGACTGGTCAATGGCAAATTGAACATGAGTTAGCAGTGTCCTGGCAGCCAGGAGGGCCAACCCTGTCCTGGGGAGCATCAGGCACAGAATGGCCAGCTGGGCAAGGGAGGGGATTGTCCTGCTCTGCTCTGAGCTGGGGCAGCTTCACCTTGAGTGTTGGGGAAAGTTTTGGGTGCCACCCTATAAGAAATTAATTAAGCTCGTAGAGAGTATCCAAAGGAGGGCAATGAGGATGTTAAAGGGCCTTGAAGGGAAGCTGCTTGAGAAGTGGCTGAGGTCACTTTGTCTGTTCAGCCTGGAGGAGTCTGTGACTTCCTTGTGATGGGAAGAGGAGAGGCAGACACTGATATCTTCTCTGTGTTGACCAATGGCAGGATCTGAGGCCATGGCCAGAGTTTGTGTCAGGGAGCTTTAACTTGGATTTTAGAAAAAGATTCTTCACCCAGAGGGTGTTTGGGCACTGGAACAGGGTCCCAAGGGAAGTGGTCACAGCACCAAGTCTGACAGAGTTCAAGGAGTGTTTGACCAATACTCTCAAGCACACAATGTGACTCTTGGGGAAGGTGCTGTGCAGTGCCAGGATTTGGACTCAATCCTTGTGGGTCCCTTCCAACTCAGCATATTCCATGAGTCTGTGATTTTTTGGTCTCAACCCATGAGTTTTTCCATGTTGTTTTTTTCCCATGTCCTGTTGAGAACAATGAGTAAGAGCAGCTGCATGAGTGTGTCACAGCCAGTCAAGGTCCACCCATGGCTTTAACTTAAGAAAACTAAGTCTAAACATTTCTTTTCAATGCTTCACTTAAAAAAACCCAAACAAACAAACAAACAAAAAAACCCCCAAAAAACAACAAAAAACCCAAAAAACCCCCCAAACAAAGAAAATACCACAATCCAAAACAAAAACAAACAAACAAAACCAAAACAAAATAAACCAACAAACCGATTATTGAGAACTATGCAGCATGACAAATCTTGAGGTGGTGTCAGCTAAATTCAGATTTTGCAAAAATTATTAGTTTTAATTTTTTTTTTCTTAGAAAGTGGCATATTATTTTGTTTGAAATAATTCTTTGAAAAATTGATTCCTTCCCTGTCTTTTCAAGTCTCTTTAAACAGAAGTAGAATGTAGTTAATCTGCCTAATTCCACCATGGGAATATCCAAGTGTTATAAATTAAGAGATTCCAAAGCTTAGCATATCTAGAATTTGGATGCCTTAAAGGATCTTAATCACTATTAACATATGAATGAAAGCTCTAAATCATCTCCTCACAGACCTTATGTAGTTAGATGAGTTATCAATGAGGAAAACATTTTTTGGAAATACTATGGTGCTAAACTTATAAAGTTATGATTTTCACAGGTTTTTTTAAACTTTTCACGCAGAAAATGACATTAAATCCAAGTTTACAGGGTTCACTTATTTCCACACAGTTTTGTAATGATCATACTCCTTGAATAACGGATGTTTTATTGCCATTTCAAATGAATGGGGAATTGTTCCCTGTTTTTTGTTAATTGCGTTGCTATAGCAGAAATCTGGTTTACTATTCTTTTATGCACATCAGCTTAATAGAATATTAAATAGTTATTGACTTTGGAAGAGGTGAACCATCATGATTTACTGAGCTGAGAGGTAAATATTCATCAAGCAACTACAATTAAGCTTCTGCTTGTGCTCTTCATTTACAGAAAATGTAGGTGGTAAAAAGAGGCTTGTGAAATGTGAAAATAACTACATCATTAAAGCCCAATTACTAACTGATCTAAAGAGGATCTGAAGAACTGTAGTTTATAAGTCAACACAACCCTGACTTTTAACAAAAATACTTATATAAAAGCACAAAATATTTTCTTCCCATCTTTGCTATCTCTGATCATGTGTTGAAATTCCTGACAGGCCTAAGGATTATAATGAAAATGATGAACATCCTCTTAAAACATCAAGATATTGTTTAATGTTGTTAAACTGAAGGAATTAATTATTGCAAAGTTGACATCTTAATCCTTGCAGTTTTGTTGGCTGGCACTTTTCTATCACCCCTCATTCATTAAAGGAGAAACTACCAACATTTGTTTCTGTTTTACAACTCTGTGAAAGTACAGAAATGATGTATCACACTGTATTACTCCTCCCTGTGTATGTGTTCTGAAATGAACAGTGCTGTCAGAGAGTTTGGATGCAAGAGAGGTAATTGTCTACTAATTTAGATTTAAACTAAAACTGGAACATTATTGCAACCATCACCATTTCTGATTACAGAGAATGATCTGTCAACACATCCACAAAAATAATGTTAAAAGTGATTTGAACTGAAAGAGACTGATTCAAGTTTTGCCATAAATCCTTTGCATAATTATAAGCTTAATAAAAGGATGAATGTAAAGGAAACAATATTAGTCATCTACAAGAAATTTGTGACACATTTTACTGCTTATCATACTGTTACAGAAATGCAGAAAGTAATTTAACCTATACAAAAGAAAACCCCCAAACAAACAAAAACTAAGAAATTAGGCTGGTAGGAGACTTCCATTGGCTACACCAGAGGTCAGGTATGCCCCAATCTATGCCCTGATCCTGCAAATGTGTGATATGAGATGGACAACTGTTATTCCCCAGTTCCTTTTTATAGGAAGGTCATTTGATTCATGCTGATTTGACTCTGGGTGGTTCATGGAAGAAACAGCAAAATTCTCAGAAAGTCTCAGTAACAAAGATTTACTTTTAAACTTTAGAGTATTAAGGTAGAATGAGTTACTGGGCAAATTTTAAAACAACATCAAGACATGGATGCTGACAATGGACTTCACAAACTTTAACTTTTAGCAAGGTTAAATTTAGCCAACTTTAATTTATCCAGATGCAACAAAGCACTTACTAAGACATTGACTGGAATTTTTTTTAGTCTGGTCTACAATATACTTTGAGAAGAAGCTAGGAGAAGAAAGAGAGAAAGAAAGAGAAAGAAAGGATAAGAGTAGAAAGACAACACCAACCCGTGGATCCAAGCACAAGACTCAATTGCTGCAATTTAGATATTCATTGGTGTAAGTGATGGTTGCAATCTTGATCTATTGTGGGGGAAGCCCACAAAACACAAAGTAGAGGGTGTTAATAATATGTGTTTAGGTTAACATGGGAACACCCAGGGGACGTTGCAACACTGCGGATCATGTGCACTCCTCTGAGGTGAAAGACCTCAGGAAGGAGTCTGGGGTCTCATAACCCCTTCTAAGACCTGACACTCTCACATCAGCTCAGTGGAGTTGAGCCAATTATGCCCCATCAAAAGGGATGGACACCTTTAGGCCTGTGTTTGGATATCCCAGTATCTCCACTATGTGGGAAAGTGTTACAACTGAGCCAGTTGGGTAAACGAGGACATTGGCATGATGAAAAGTACTATCCCGCCTCCAAAGTGTCTGCCACTTATCATCCTCCTCCCTTGTCTGGCTCAAACCCCAGTTTGTTGCTAAATAAAGGATGATTCATCATGGTCATCCCCTGGTGATCACCCCCTCTGCACCTGGGCTGTTCCCTTGCGCTCTGTCAGCGAATCACCTGGTGTTTTTGCAAATGGCCGACTGAGGTATTAACATCTCAGCCTTATAGCCACACAATAGCTTACTCCCTGTCTGTGCACAATTCTTCCTCCAAAAGGTGGGAGCTGTGTTTAGGACAGTTCCAAAATAAAGTTGAAACCAATCCAGATGCTCAGAGGTACTCTTAAGTCCTTTACTGAACCAGGCTGTGTTTTCTTAGGTCAGAATTTTTTTTTTTTTTTACCTCATAAAGAAGTGGCAGCTGTTTCTTCTATCATGAGAATTATTACGTCTATGAATACACTTTGCCACTGAGCAAAGTGTCACAGATTGTGAGTTTCAAACCAGGTAAATCACCTACTGTTGTTTTTGATGCTGAAATTTCATTAAATCACAATTTTAATTATTTTAAGCAGAAGAAAATAAAAGCATGAATTCATTATTATAGTTCCTCTGACACTTCATTTTAATTATCTGATTCTGCATGTTTCATTAAATGTGTAGAAATGTTGTTGATATTCCTATGGTAGTAATTACTTTATGGGACATTAATGCTAGAGTGTAATGCAATTCCTGGTACAGAAAATGTATATGTCAAGTACTTATATAAGCAAAATTGTTTCATTTTTGACATAATTATCATACATTTTAGATGCACTTAGAATGTGCAGGTTCATAATATAATAATTTTATAGTGCTTGTGCAAATGCTCTTTACCATGCTTAGAGTTTCATGCATACTAAGTGAAAAATCTTGCTTTAATGAGAAAAAAAAATTTGTGGAAGATTTTTGAGCTAAATAATTACAGAGGTGTACACCCTGTTCAAAGAGCAAGTTGTTTGCTTTCCACAAAAGAACAAGACAGGAAGGCAGGTTTTTAGAGTATTTTATTTGAAGCTATAATTAAGTGACTAACCCTTTCCTAAATATGTCCTTTTATACTTCAAGAATTTTTTTTTCCACTCCCAGTTGCCTACAAAGTTCCAGGCCAGTGTATAATTTTTTGTCTCTGACTTAGAGGTGAAAAATAACCCCAACAACAGGAAAAAAAAAAAAAGAAGAAACAAACCCACCCAACTACAAAGAAAAACCAACCAAACCTCCACAATGGGGAATCCTGATATTTTGTTCTACCTGGGCCACTGTACCCACATAAGCCTTCTGTTAATGCTCATGGGGGTTACCCACACAGGGAATAAAGCTTTCCGAGAAAGACACTTCCCAGACATTATTGACTACACCTGCTTAAATACTGCACATGAGTAATTTCATTTTAGTACCAGCCAGTTCTACCTTCCCTGAACCTTCCATTCTCAGCAACTGCAGAAGGAATTAATTTATTTACAAAAATAAAGGGGATTATAGTTAGCTAAATACAAAACCAAATAACTCCTCTTATATTACTTTGCTGCAGTGTTAATGCTACTGCAAAATATAAAGATGACTTATCTGTCCCCTGGTAGTATCCATATTCTCAGGTTTTATTGCAAGAAATCTGTAAAGGTATGATTCTTATGCTGATCTATTGCTGCAGTTTTATGAAATGACAGACACCTCTCCACTGCTAGGTGGTACTATGGGCTGTGAAGGGACATCCAGACATTTAATACTTGCGATTTCCACATGATTAAATAAATAGCACCTCTAGGTCAAGTACAAAGCACCATTAAATAGTGGAACTGAGAAGAAGCCTTTCAACGGAATTCTGTTAAATTTAATACAGTGTAAAATAAATTGTCCTTAGTCCCCCTCAAGTCACAAAGAATAGACGATTTGCATATAAATTTTAGTGCTGCAGCTTTTGCATAAAGACAAAAATGGACTTCTTCAAGGCTATTTCAAAATAGTGTGGATGTCTAAAGAAGCTGGTTTTATATGTAATTATATTGGATATGGTATTCTATCTTGGGTAGTATGAAACAGAAAATGGTATAGCTCTAAATTTACTATGATATTTTTGTGACCCATGACACACAGATTTTTGATTTTTTTCTCATATTTCCCTATTTGTTGGGGTTTTTTTTCAATAATCAAAATAGTGCTAGTTGTAGCATTCTTAGCATGGTGGCCTCTTTTGCATCTCAATGATTATTGCTGTACCAACCCTCACACACTTAATGATCAAAGTTCTTTTTGGATGTATCTTAATTTAGCATGATTCAAAATATGATACTAACAAATTATAAGATGCAAAATTAAAAACTCAGAGCAATGCTATCTGCTTCAAAAAAGGCATTATAGAACTTGTGAGAAAGTTTCAAGAATAGAGACTGAACAGGACAAATGCTGGAGATTATATGACACATGAAACCCCCCACCTTTTTTTTTTTTTTTTTTTTTTTTTTTTTTTTTTTTGTGTGTGTGTCGTTATTGCTGAAAAGTCATAGAATCATACAGTGATTTGAATTGGAAGAGACCTGCCTTAAAGATCATCTAGTTCCAGCCCCCCTTGGAGGGACCACCTTCCACGAGTCCAGGCTGTGCAGAGCTCCATCCAACCATGCCTTGAGCACTTCCAGGGATGAGCCATGCCCAGCATTTCTGGACAATCTGCTCCAGTTTCTTGCCACACTTAGAGCAAATAATTTCTCCCTACTAGCTGATGTAAACCTATCCTCTTTCAAACTCATGCCCCCTTTACTACATGTCCATATAAAAAGTCCCTCCCCAGCATTCCTGTCAGTTCCTTCAGGTACTGGAAGGCTGCATTGAAGTCTGTGCAGAGCCTTTTCTTGTCCAGTCTGTACAGCTCTAGTTCTCTTAGCCTGTCTTCATGTTTTCACTTAAGAGGTTTTTTAGCCCTCCGATCCTCTCTCTGACGCTCCTTCCTCCTGTGTTTTTTGTATAATCTCAAATACTTGCTCTTATTGCTACCACACTCTTTCCCAGTTTGCTTCCTAGGCCTTAGTGGCTGAAAACTTGTGATATGTTCTGGAGATTTTCAGGGGTGCTGTTGGAAATTAATCTATCATCTGAAAGTCCTCATTTTTGCCCACACTTGCTACTCACAGGCACAGATGCACCTGAACAGTTGAGAAGAACAGGTGAGAACCGGAACGGTTTTCTTACATATTTTCAAAAGGCTTCCTCTGCAGTGATGTTTTCATCTGTCCAGTTCTTCCATGCAAGGTGTTTTTTTTTCCTGGTACAATGGTTCCTTCCACCTGAAGCCAGAAATTCTACTACCAGTCTGTTTTATTTAGTGTTTAAGTTCCCATGGCATAGGATCAGTCTGTTTCTTTTACCACTGCTTTCAAGCAACTTATGACAAACTCTTTCATGTGTTAGGGAATTGTTGTCTTTAATATTCCCATTTTTGACTCTCATATTTTCTTTGTTTAAAAAAAAATAAAAAATCTAAAGAACAATGCTTCATCCATCCTTACATAGCTCAGCTACCTGCTAGTCCTCTGATTGAAAAGGAAAGTTTTTTTCAGTATTCAGTTTTTGTAATTCTTTCAGGGGTTTTTTTTTTTTTTCCCCTCTCCTTTTCCCTCCTTTTAATTACCCAGCTTAGAGAATACTCTGCTTCTGCTTCTAAGAGTCTCACTGCTGCAGTGGAAAGATGAGTAGCTGCATCTCCTTCATGCAGATTGTGCTTCTTATTGCATGTTTTGTATTGAAGAGTTTATTAAGTGAATGGCTCTTATATAGTCAGACAAATC
Organism: Regulus satrapa; assembly: GCA_013396955.1. Taxonomy (NCBI): domain Eukaryota; kingdom Metazoa; phylum Chordata; class Aves; order Passeriformes; family Regulidae; genus Regulus; species Regulus satrapa. Next base: position 18,139 of record VWZN01005204.1, on the reverse strand, counting down.
CTGAGGCAGTGTTTGGTGAGAAAACCTGCTGCTTTTTAGAAGAGGTTGAAATCTTAAGAGATATAGCAACCCTAATTAAAGCTCAGGAGAATTTGGAAGCCAGGAAGACACAGAGCAGCAATAAAAAACCACTGAAGTTTGTGGTCATAAAGTCTAACATTAACTATTTCAATCTGAAGTGAAGCATAAAATGAGAAATGTCAATGCCTGATTTAACAATGCCTGATTCTCAGGAGAGAACTGAAAGAGAAGACATTGAGACACCTAAGAAATCTCTCTTGTATGGCAGTGACTCTTCATTTTTTTAGTTCTACTAATAAATTACAAAGCTTAAGCTTTGTAACTCTTCAGAGAACTTCAGTTTAACTGCTTAAAACAGATGCTAAATGAATTTGTGAAACAGTTTTTAAAGTAACATAGTGTCAAGAATAAGTACATAAATCAGTTGTTCAGCCCTATTCAGATACCCCAAAGGTCAAGTGAGAGCCCAAAATGAGGCATTATTGATGGATCAGATGTGCAGAAGAGTTTTATTATACCACAGGCCAAATTCTTGGGCCCATAAAATGCTTTTTATGAATATAGCTCCAGGAGAGTTTAAGAATTTTAGGGTGCCATGTGTATAGCAGCTAACAAATACTTGCTCTGCAACAGTGTATGATCAGCTATTAGGAGGTAAGAACCATCCTATTAATCTCTAAACAGTCTTTAGGAAAAGAGCCCCAAACCAGAATTCTCACTACAGAATGAAGTAGGGATATCTGAAGTAAGCTGTCATGGACTAGATTTCTATTTTTCTGTGATTATTTAGTGAAATAGTACTGACTTGTTTACTGTCCAGCAGGGGTATGTACCCTGTGGTATGTATCACCTGAGGGTTTTTTTACAATGTTGTAACTATGTAGGGTTTTTTCCTATGTTATTTATACATAAATCACATGAGATTTTTTCCTCTGAATGAAAATAGATAGCTAGAAAATAGCCCTCGCCCTATTTATTATTTCTTTTATACAATCTTTTTGGTAAATTATAAGCATATTTCTCAAAATTACCTCTTTCCAGTTGATTGTAACATGTTAATGAGACTGCCATTCACTCAAAGTCAGTTTTTTAGATTAAATAGTAGAAGTCATACTGAGATGCTAAGATGAATATATTACAATAATTGAGCTTTCAATTTACTGAGCAAACAGCATGAGTGATGGGCAACAACTAGATCATCAGAAACTTTCTTTTGCTGCTTTATGCATTTGATAAGTTTTTTTTTTTCACAGCTTTGACACAATATTCTCCACCCTGAACTGACTTTTTGACTTCTGTGATCTCCTTTCTCTATGCTCAATCTTTTCACTATAGCTTCATGCCTTCATTTTTCATGCTCTTTCCCCCCCCTTTTTAAACCTGATTCCTTCCATTGAATCGTTTTAGTTCATGGCAAGGTTTATGAAAGCAATGTCATGAAGTCACAAGGAAATAGCTACTTAAATGCACATCCTGTCTGGTACCATGTCTCACAAGCTTTTTCAAAAGGTGCCAAAATATTTTGGAAGCTGAAATTGTGAACTCATTGATACCTTGGTGTTGTAGACTCATATCTGTGACTCTTTTTCCATCTTGTTTTCTTTCTAATCTCCTGCATTGAGATGTCAGGTCATTAAGGGAAAGCACTAATAAAAACAATAAAGATAAATTTGACTCTATGGTTTCTCAGAGTGAAACTTCAACAAAAAAGCCAAAAACAAAAACAAAAAAGGCACCTGTGCATGAAAACATTATGTATAATGATAAATATCTAATTATAATATAATTATGGCTTTCAAATAAATGTAGATAATTTAGCTTAAAATACAATTAGAAAATTAGATGTGGAGATGTTTTTAGCATGTCCCAGTATGGCCATAATGGGCCTGCCTTTGTGCCCCATTTATATATAGTTTAAATATTATAGTAGTAGAAGTTAATTTGCAACCAGAGGTAGTATTTTAATCTATTTATTTTTTGCATTTTCAAACTATTGTCTCTACATCTGTGATCATTATGTGTTTAACCCAATTTGTAGCATTATCTACAATTTATGCCCTATGATTTTAAAAGGATTGAACTCTGGCCTGATAATAATATGAACAATCTGTGCTAAAGAGAAAAATATACAATATTGGCTGCTTTCTCTATTCCCTTAATTAGACTGGAAGTACTGTTTTATTGATAACCTGTGACTAGGGATGACAGATTATTTTCTGGCAGATTATTTGTGCTTTCTGATCCAGTAGATTAATTAGAAGTCTGTAGGGAATTTTGAACACCTTTTTCTTAGAATTTTTATTTCCATTCTCTAGATTTAGCTTTTAGCATGATTACAAGAGAAGTTAGGCACTACAGGATCTGCATAGGTTGAATAACAGCTAGATGTAGCTTCTCCTCTTTACTGCGATAAAAATATACAGAAATAAATGACAAAGTTCACTGAAAAGTAGATCAACAATTACATGTGCAAACATACATAATGGAATTTTCCATTACCACATGAATGTTAACATGCTTGCATATTTCATCTCTTGCAGTTTCTTTCTTCCAAATTGTTTTTATTTGCTATTAAGAAACACAGGAAAAGGTCTCTGCATTGTCACCCACTTAAATACATTTTAAAATTGCTTATATTTGATACCAAGAGCTAATATGGAATTTTCTAATTTCAACACCTTATATCTCTCACCATATAACTTGGTGAAAACTGGAAGGGTTTTTCTGGATTTCTTTTTGATGGAGGAATTCATATAACATCATATGAACATGAAGACAGTTATCCTATAGTTGTATACATCCATAGATGTCTGACTTCTGGATTAAGAGCAAATTGTTGAATACTGCTTTTCAGGAGAAATATGATCACATTGGTCAGGTCACTGAGTCATGGTAGGAAAAATAACATCATGTATATTATATCAACATTTGTGTGGAAAAGCACAAGTTGCTTCCTAAGCAGTGGGTTCATTACTATATAGCTGACCTTTTTGCCCTGATACGATGGACCACTTCAAGCCCAACTGTGATCCTTTCAAGCATTCTTTCTCTGACTTACTGCTTACAGAAGCAAGAAGCCCAAAAGAGAATCCATTTGAAACAGACCACAGGAATAAATTTTTAAGAATGGAGAAATGAACTCACACTTGTTTACTGCAAAACATTTGCTTCTCCTTTACATAAATTAGTAATATAGAAAAATAGTAATATTACTACTCTAATTCCATTAATAAAGGTCCTATGCCACAGCTAAATGATACTAAAAGCTACACAGTGAAAAGGGGCTTAAATAAACAAAAAATATTTTTCAAAGCATTGGATAGCACTCAGCACTATTTTCATAATATTTTTATAAACCTTACTATTTGGGCCAGCTTATTGTTTTCCAAAAGGAAATATTCAGCTTTTCAGAACTAACTTCATAAACCAAGAAGAAAAATCACAGTTGGCATGGATGGCTTACATACATGGATGGCAGAGGGTACTCTGCACTGCCAGAGGCAAGAAAGCTTCTCTTCCTTCCTTGCTTATTTCAAATATTGCTTCTTAGTATAGTTAATAATTCCTTTTCTACAGTAAAACTGCTACATTCAGCAGGATATTTAGCTCTTGTCTCTTGGAAAGATTAACTTATTCATATTTATGTGGCTATCCTTACAGAAGAATCCTTAGATGATCACTCTTTGGCTTTTTTGTTTGGTTGTGGTTTTTTTGGGTTTTTTTTTTGGTTGTTTTTTTTTT
>VWZN01005202.1:0-19907 GCA_013396955.1 Regulus satrapa | reverse complement strand
TTTTTTTTTTTTTTTTTTTTTTTTTTTTTGGAGGCCTGTGAGGGATTTTGTCATTATTTTCGAGCAAATGAACACTTGGAGGTTGAGTTTGCAGGAAGGAAAGTCGAGCAGAGCCAAGACGTGGAGCCCATGGAAAACCAGCGCAGGGAAAGCGGGAAAGGGAGACTTGGGGGACAAAGTCAGCATCGTGCACCACTGACATATCTCTGCATCCTGCTCGCTCTGGAGCTGGAAAAGGAGATCCACGAGTTTTCAGTCCGGTGCAGCACCTCAAGAGAACTTTGGGCAGGTGGTGAAACCTCCGGGTTCACTCTTCTCAACTGCACAGGGGAGATAAACATGCAAAGAAGACGGCAAAGAGGAGGCAGGAGATCATGCGTCTTATCTGCCTGCCCGAGCCGATCCCTCCTAATTGCAGCTCCAGCGCTGCTTGCCCGGGTCTCACCCGCGGCTCCAGGGGGCAACGTGAGTCTTAATTAACTGAGCCTGTGAAGAGCTGCGAGATCCTCAGATAAAAGGTGTTATGGAAGGGCAGAGCGTTATCAGCTGGAAATAAACCCTGGATAATCTTCTCTCATCCAGAACTAGATGTCTCTTAATAATAACCCTGCGGCGCCACGGCGCTCCCGATTAAACCCCATCTGGTGTTCCAGCAGGAGCCATGCGGGAATTGGGAGGGCTGGGGGGCCAGGCAGCAGCTTCCCTTTGGTAACATCCACTGGCACGTCCATATTCCCTCAATATCCCTAACCTGGAAGTCCTAACTCCTGGTAATCCACGATTTCCCCACAGGGCGCCAAGGACTGAGAAGGGCACGTAGAGGACATTCAGCTGGGAGGAGAACCACCACTGGCACAGGGAAACTGGAGAATGCTGTTTTACACATTCTCAGGGAGAAATGCTCCAGGTTTTTACCTGGTAATTTGGAGAAACTGTAAACATTTTTTATGTGGAGGAAGAAAAAGAAAACAAAAGAGGAAGAAAGGGCTTGGTTAGGAGGATTCTGCTGTAGGACATGGAGCTTGGGTCTCAAGCAATGAAGGGCTGTTTGCCTTCAGGCCATGGGAAATACTCTGAGATTTCTGAGATTACTCTGCTCCCACATGGCACTGCCTCTCCGCAGGATGAGACCGACAGGGAGCTCCTCCTGGAGCCAAAGGTGCCACAACCAACCCTGCTGCTGGCGCCAAGAGCCAGAACAGGGGCTCTTTCTCCCAGTGCCGAGGCTGGGACGTGTCAGTGGAATTCCCTGGGTACTTCCCTACCACCTCCACTAGCCTGAGGGGGTTTGGCCCCGATCTGCTGCCCCATCTCAGCGGAGACCTTCCCTTCACACCTGGGGGTCCTGGCAGCCAATTCCTCTCCCTGATGGCAAATCCACCTCCCCCAAGAGCAGGGACCCTCCTGGCATGAGATCCTCGGGCACTTANACAAAACAAAACAAAAAAGCCCCCTAAAGAGCTTCTTCAGAGCACGCTGGGGTTGGATTTGTTAAGTGAGCACTAGTTTATCATTTCAAGGTGTAAATGAACAACATGGCTTCATAATGAATGTGTTTGTTATTAGGAGATAACGGCAGTGTCACCGAAACATGCAAAGCCACTAAGGCCATTTCAGGCTGAAAAACAGCAGCAGGAGACACTTAATGAACGAACGGCAAAGACATTGCTGGGAGCACACCCCGGCTCCCGAGAGGGGCCTCCTGCAGCCAACCATCACATCAAATCACCGCGGACGCGTCACTTGTCCTGCCAAAACCGCGGCTCCGAGCCCGCTCTGTCCTTTCCTGGCACTCCTCTTCCTCACCCGCCCTACCGGTCCCCCATGGGCTCGCTCAGCCCGGGCCTGGAGCTTGCTGTGAGAGGGACCAGAGCCTGAGGAAACCGAGTCCTTGTGTGACCAACGTGTCCGCAGCCGGCTGCAGTGGAGGGGCAGCGGGACGCGCTTCCCAGAGGAACTGCTGCCCCTTCTCCCCATACCGATGGTCCGAGAAAGATTTTCTCATCTTTCAAGTTTTGAGGGAGTCGGGGAGGAAAAGAGGAGGGGAAAGAAAAGATCTTTAAGGTCTGTTGGCTTGTCAGATCTTAACCTTTAAATCAAAAGCAATTTTCAGAGTCATACAAGAAAAAAAGACTTATGAAATCAGTGCAATATTTTTTTTCTTATCAGTGCATTCTGCATTTTTCCAAGTCAGAGGGATCAGTTTTGGTCTGAGACCAAAGCCTTGGATAACAAAAGCAGAGGTCGCTGCCTCATCCCAGCATCCCAGGGAAGTTGCTGAGTTTTGCCCTTCCTGAAGGATCCGCAAGACTCATTTACAAAGGCACTTGGTGGCCTCCCACCTGCGCTGTTGCAATTCCACGCTAATGAGTCAGTCCCAGTGCTCCTGCAGCCCCTGGGGAAACAATCTCATCCTCGTTCCAGCTCAGCTCTTTATGAAAGCATAATTACAGTTCTAGTGGAGGATTTTAGCCCAGGATACTCATCTTCAGTCCCATTTGCTGCCGTTCCCAGGAGAAGATCCCAGCACGTGCCTGGTAACAGCAGCTCAGAGCCAGCACTGCAAATCCCTGCCCTTCACAGCCAAGGGCCTCCCGAGCCACCCTTGGAGAGACTCCCAGCAGAGGGATTTGAGCTCAGACAGAGCACAGGGCCATCCTTCAAAGGGAAAACAAACTTTTGTGGTGAGAGGAGATACGAGAGCGCCTCTGAACTTCCCTGAGCACTCCTCATCAGCCAGGCAAGGCTTCACATTCCCATGAACTCTCTGCAACCTCCCGGAGGAGGGACCAGGGCTGGCAGTGTTGGGTTTGCTCAGCCCTGCTCCCTTCGGAGCGGTTGGGGGCTCCCACATCCACCTCTCCATGCAGTCCTGGTAATTCCACCCTTAAGCCCCAGGGAAGAGCAGCGTGACAATAAAGATGCTGACGCAGCTGTAGTAAGAGAGCAGCATGTGCCGTGTTCTCTCTGGAAAGGTGTTCTATAGCTTCTCTTACCCACTTTTGTCCCCATGACATTTAATCCATCAAGCTAAGTCGGAAGCAAGCTCGGGTGGGTGTGAGGAACAAAAAAAACCTCAACCCAAACCCTCTAAGATGTGTCCCATTTAGCATCCTCATAGCTTCCAACAACAACAAATTTACAGCGGAGAGAGGGAGGGTGAGGGAAGATGAATGAAATTGCCTGAGAGAGGGAAATGAGCAAACCCAAAAAAGCAATGCCTTTATTTAAAAATATATAGTTGGGAAGTCTAATCACAGAGCATTCAGCTGTGAGGTCTATCCATTATCAAGAGACTGACAACACACACCAGTAGCCAGTCGGGGAACGTTACTTAATAAATCAAAGCTGACAAGCACTCCCAAACTGATATAAAAATGCTCTTTAATGTCTGTGACCTGCATAAGTTTTATTCATTTTACTTTCTAAAATAATAGATGAATAGCAATCGAAAACAATCTATTCTGCTCAAGTAGGCATCATACATCTTTATTTTTCAAGTGGTTATGGAAAAGAAAGAGTCCCTGGGTGTGGAGGCATAGGGCAGGGCCGTGCCACAGGCACCTCTGAGGTAAATTATCTTTCCAGCTGTTTCTCTGCCCCCTGCATGGCTTCTCCCTTCCTGAGCAGTCAGCAGGCGATTGATGTGAATGTTATTGACATGTTGGAGGGGCTGAGGGATGCTCTGCTTCATGGATCTTCATGATCCCACAGCTGGGCCGAGACAGGCCCCACATGCCAAGGGCCCACCCGCCGTGTGCTCAGCTTGGCACGACACTCCTTGGAAAACTCCAGGCTCAGCATTCTGAGTCCTCATCCACCTGCTGCTCCTCTGCAGCCCCTGATTCCACAGTGCTGCGAGCCAGCATCCCTGACAGGAGCTTTTCTTTCCTATATTCCAGTGTGAACAAGGGTTTAAGGAAGCAAGGAGCATCCACGAGAGCACCGGTGACCATCACGCCTCCAAAAGGCAGAAGCTGCCAAGGGAAGACACCCTGAGAGCCAGAAATGTTGCTTCCAAAAATTAGCTATGGCTGCTTTGGAATTGTCCCAGACTCTCTGATAACTCAGACCATCATCTTCCCTGCAGGGTTGTTGTTTAAAAAGCAAAATAAAACAAAAGGAAGCAGTTTCTCCACTCCTCTCAGTTTCCATCAAATTATGATCTTTCAGGAAAAAGAAGATTGAAATTGCTCTGTGTGTGTGTCACCTCCCTCACCCCACCTCTCAGCTTTCAGAAGAAATAAGGTCTGATCTTTTCAAATGGAAATTAAGCAATTTGCAAAATATGTATTTTGGCATTTTGGCAACTTGGCTTTCAAAACAAACTGGGGGTTTATTGATTCCATGAACCACCACCAGAGTTATCTGCAGACCATAATTTTCAGCTTTAATGAGAAGAGCAGCTTTTCATTTGGAATAATAAGTGTCCTGCTCTTGTGTTTTGGCCCGTGCCCTGCTCTCCTATCAGTGCCTGGCAGCCGGAGACCTGGTGGAGCACAGGCAGGGATGGATGCTCCCAACATCCCAATCCAAAAACCCAGCGTGAGGCAGAAGGGAACCTTCCCTCGATTTTAATCAGCCTTAATTCACACTGTGGTTACAAAGTGGCTGGGAGGACTGGTCAGGCATAAATCACGATCCTTCCCTGCAAGTTTAATCAACTTCCAACTGAACCAAGCACCTTTCTGGCAATGAAAAGAGCCATAAAACCATGGAGAGCGATATCCTGCGTGTTATTGCTTCCATGGCCTTAGGTCTGGGAGCAGCAGTGCCATAACCCTGACGGGAACACCTTCCATCATCTCAGCAGTGATAAACATTCATCACTCCCTTCTTGTGCAATGGGGAAGGGATTTGCAAGCAGCTTCCCCTCTTCTGGGTGCCCCACCAGGTGTGTCCCAAAGAGGGAACGCGCGGCCCTTTCCCAGCCATTGCTCCAGGAGGCACAGCTTTAGCGGGAAGTCATCCTGCTTTGGGAGAGCACACTGGCAGCAGCTGTCGCCAGGGAAAATGTTCTCTGTCTATAAAACGAGGAGAGTGATTCTGCTTTTATACACCAGGAACAACAAGGATAAGCTCCTTACCACCTGTGGAGTGTCCAGTGCTCCATTAAAACAATGTCCCAGCAGACAGAAGGATCAGACCGGATGCAGGAGAGCAGGGAATGTACTGAGCTTAAAATAACATCCAAAAGGAGCAGTTCGTGGTTCAGCAGGGAGACCGGGGTCTGGCTTAGCATTTGGGATGTTACAGCCTGCCCTTCTGCAAATCCTGCTGTGATCAAACATGTGAACAGGCATGTGAACAGCAAAAAGAACAAAAGAAGAGACAAAACTCAAAAAAATGGGAATTTTGCACGGCAGACCTCTGAGAGGTGCCAACAAGGCTCCAGCAATCGGCTGCTCCCTGCTGATCCACAGCCCAGGAAATGATGCTGCACGAGACAGGTGAGAGGCAGAGCTTTATTGAACATGATAACAGGAGATGTTTTACCTCCTGATTTACCTACCCCAATTACTGAGCTATGGCAGGTTGGCTCCTGCACTGCCTTTCCCCAGGGAGGCTCTTGCTCCATTCCCTGCTCAGGTGAGACATTAAAGTTCCAGCAAAGCCAGACCAGTCTGGGAAGGACTGGGGTAGTGATTTGGCCACTCCAGATGGAGCCAGAGTGGGCTGAGAGGATGAGAATGCAGGGGATGAGCACCAGGCACACAAAAAGCCATGGGCAGGGTGCCCGGAGCAGCTGTGGCTGCCCCATGATCCCTGAAAGGGTCCAAGGCTGGGCTGGACATTGGGGCTTGGAGCAGCCTGGACTAGTGGAAGGTGTCCCTGCCCACGGCAGGGGTTGGAATAAGAGTTTTAAGGTCTTTTCCAACCCAAACCATTCTAGGATTCTGTGATTCTGGGAAATCACATTTCCAGTGAGCCCCAAAACCTGAGACCATGCTGGGAATTGCTTGGCTTGGGGTCATTCCCTGTGGAGCTGCAGTGCTCAGCCTGGTTCCTGGCTACAAAACTGGGCAGGACGTAGGAAATGTATGGAATAAAGAGTTTCAGAGAAACAGAAAATATTTGTGAATGTCACCAATGCCAAACTGCTAATGGAGTTTGCTTTGTTTTTTAAAAGCCAAACATTTTACCGTCAGCACTTCTGAAATAAAGTAATTTGACATTTTGGAAATAAATTCCTTTTGATAGAGCATTTTAAATTCAAATTACTCTAAAAACAGAACGCTAAAGCAAACATGAGGGTTAAATAGTCCCAAACCCCACAGACGAACATTTTGCATAGTTTTACAACAATCTGCTTTAAATTTTCCTTTGTGAAAAAAAAAAGCGAGCAAGAACTCCAGCGCTCCTGGCATGGTTTGACCTGAGTTATTAGTTTTTTCCTCCAAAGCTTTTGGCTCAGGCACAGCACTGATCCAGGCTCTATTTAGAGACACTGACACAGGCAAACCTCCCGTGGTCAGTGCATCCCCTTTGCCCAGGCATAAAAGAACCTATTTTCAGCCTGGCCCCATTAACAGGGGCACGGCCCCCCCGCTCCACCTCCCACCCCAGACTTCTTCAATAAGAACATGAATATCAATAAAGCATTAATGAGCAATTTTCCCAGCTTCACTGGCTCTTACTGGAAATAAACCCTGACATCTCTTATGTCATTGACTACCTCTCATCTCCCGGCTCGCCTGCCCTGACAGATCCCCAGTGGAGCCTCGCCTTCCTTTGCCTCTCAGAATAGCAGCTCTGCTTCGTGGGCCTGGGGCCGTGGCTGGGCTTCAGCTCCCTCTTGGGCTGGTCTCAGATGATCTGAACCCATGCCAAGAAATTGTCAAAGGCCTTGCCCTTCCTCTGAAGTAACTGCTAAAGGGTTGGTGATGCTGCCCTGGCACCAGCCAGCCCTGGAAAGGGCTGATGGGAGGAGAGAGACAGACAAGGGAGGGTGGGACATGCAGGTACCAGGTTTGTATTAGGCACTGGCACAGGTTGTCCAGAGCAGCCATGGCTGCCCCATCCCTGCAAGTGTCCAAGACCAGGTTGGATGGGTGTTAGAACCCTGGGCACAGAGGAATTTGAGCTTTCTGTGCTGACAGGTGCAGACCCTCAACAGAACACTGCTTTTAACCTGAGGCCATGGAGAAGGCTTCCAAAATCAGGTGCTAGAACTGGTATTACGGGTGTGCAGTTTGAATAGAAGCCTGTAATGTCACAGGGTGAAAACTCATAGCTTTAGGTTTTAAGGTATAGTAGTATATATGGAGCAAGATGGAAATTTTAGAGCATTGGCTCCTTATTCTTCTTCTTCCTTCTTCTTCATGGGTTTAGGGGGTACTGTGTGACTGGGTGTAAAATGCCACACCATGGGTAACAGTTGTCTGGTTATTGGGTTAAAAGCAGTGTTCTGTTGATGGTCTGTGCTGTCAGCACAGAAAGCCCAAATTCCTCTGTGCCCAGGGTTCCAACAGATGGGGCTTGCAGTAACCTGGGGTAGTGGGAGGACACCCTTTCACCAGCCTCCCAAATGGGCATCTCCACCTGCCACAACCAAATCCTCCTTCCAGTGAGATGGTTCCTGATCCTTGCTAAAGCCAGCACTGCCTAACTCAGGACTTGGAGGAAAGTAGATCAGTTATGTGATCCCTCCAAGTCCTCTCAAGACATTCTTATTCTGCATTTCTCCAGTACCAGGAGGAGCTGTGCCCCCAGTAAAAACAGCTCATGTGTGTCTGAGCTGCCTCAAATCCCTTCAGGGTTCTCTCTCCTCTCAGAGAAAAGGATTTTCCAGATGCTCAAGAAAAATGTCCCCACTGGAATTTAAATATGGGATTATAAGCCATCCCCACTGTGGTCAGTCATGATTCCACTCTGCTTCCAGCAGTTCTTGGCATGTCCAAAGCTGCTGGTGCTGTTCTCCCACTCTTTGTGCTCAGCTGCTTCCAGACCACCCCAGAAAGGCATAAGGGAAGGAGTTACAGGCATAGGAATTGCATGGCCTTGACAAATAAAAAACCCATCATAAAAAACCCCAAACACCCCAATCAACCCATAACAAATAAAGAAAAATCCCAAAAGCACCAGAGGGAAAACTGAATTGGCTTTGAAAGCTCTCTGTAACCTCAGCAGCAGGAAGAAGGGGGGTGAAACCATGGTAGTGATGAAAAGTGTGGCTGGCCCAAGTACTGGCTGGTATAAATACCAGGAGTATTTTGTGAGGATGGTTTTCAAGGAAATAAGATATTTTAAAAAATCCCTAAGATGGAAATAAAAACAAAGGGGGAATTTTTTCACCTTTAGCTTTAGAGCAGAAGGTTTTTCTGCCCTGCCATTACAGGAATCTTCTGCCATAAATTGCCCCCAACACAGATTTCCCTGCATGAAGAAGGGATTATTTCTGCCTTTTCCCCTTCCACACATCATTTACAACATTCTGCAGTGATTTACCAACATCCGCTGCACTCCCTGGCACCAAAGTGAGAGAAGCAGCTACAGAAGTGTTTATTCTCTATTTTTCCACAAGGCAAGGCTCAGCCCTCAAGGATCCCACCGTGGAGGTTGTTGGAGAGCTCTGCCCACCCTCCTTAAACCTGAGCTCTGCTGCAGTGCTCTCAGAGCCCCCTGAGCCGTGGAATGTGTCTGAATTAATACACCGGGATCTGCTGCCCTCAGCAAGGCACGCCACTTCCACTGAAGGCAGGGAGCACATCAGTCAATGTAAGAATAATAAAACACCCAGTCCTGTATGGCTCTAAGTTGTGCCTTCAGTAGGACTGGGTGGATGAACACTAAACCCACACTCAGGCACATCCCAGTGCTGCTCTTGGGGTGAAATCAGGGAAGTTGGAGTTGAGACCAACTGTTTGCTCAGATGCTGTTCCTTATTTTCACATTAACAGCCACATAGTGAGATAAAATAAAATGAGGGGAAAACATGCTGTTTCCAAGGCTGACCCAAACAACAGCAAGTAGGGGGAGTTTCTGACTCCCTACAAGTCTCTGAAAGTTGTGGCCAGGTGGGGGTCGGGCTCTGCTTCCAGGCAACAGCCTCAAGTTGCACCAGGGGAAGTTCAGGTTGGACATTAGGGAAAATTTCTATCCTGAAAGAGTGGCCAGGCATTGGGAGGGGTTGTCCAGGGCAGTGGTGAAGCACCTCCCATCCCTGGAGGTGCTCAAAACCAAGCAGGCGTGGCACTGCAAGATGTGGCTTAGTGGGCGTGGGGGTGTCCCATCAAAGGATGAACCTGCTGATCTTCAAGGTCTTTTCTGACCTTAATGATTCTGTGATCAGAAATCTCCACTTTTCCAGAGCCCAGTGGAAGAGAAGAGACATTCCTGGGGTTCTGTGTCCCAGGCCACCACAGGAAATGCTTGGGTTGCTCAACTGCTTTGGAAATTTGCCTCGACTTCCAAACAAGCAGCCAAGCCAGCACAAAATAAAGATTTATATATATTTATATAAAATCATGGAATCCCAGATGGTCTGGGTGGGAAAGGACCTTAAAGCCCCTCCTGTTTCACCCCCCTGCCATGGGCAGAGACACCTTCCACTATCCCAGGCTGCTCCAAGCCCGATCCAGCCTGGCCTTGGACACTTCCAGGGATGGGAAATGTACATTTATATGCAGCCAGGGATGCAGAACCATCCAGTTGCCCAGCCAAGACTTCCTCCAGTGCCTCTCCACACTCATAGGATCCTCCCCCCCCCATCACTCCTGAGGTCAGCCCAATGGGTGAACCGCACAGTATCTCCTCACAGAAAGTAATCCATAAAAATAAAATTTTCCCTGAGCAAAAAGAGAGAGAAAAAAAGTCAGTTTTGACATGACTTTCATTTGAAGAACTTCTCTCCCTTTTACAAAGGAAGAGTGCTTTAAAAATGTCAAAACATTGGATTTATTTATTTATTTATTTGCAGCAAAATGACATTTCACTTGGAAATGTCAGTTAATTTTTAGCTTGAAAGTTTTACAAGATGAAGCAGTCAAACTGATTTTTCTGACAATACCAAGACAATTTCAATGAACTTGACTGGAACAAGTTTTGGGAGGGAAGTGCAGGGCTTGAAGAGGTAAAAAAAAAAAAAAAAAAAAAAAAAAAAAAAAAAAAAAAAAAAATTAAAAAAAGAAAAAAGAAAGAAGAAAAAAATAGTGCTCTTCCAAAACACCTAGAACAACAATAGGGAATGAGAAATAGCATTAGAATCCTCAAAAAGCAGTGAAGAAAATTGCCAGCTCAAGTGCTTTGTGCCCTGTCGGTATTTACAAGTTTTACTTGAAGCAATTAAACTTCCTGAGTGGATTTTGTTGATTGCTCAGAATAGAAAGTCTAATGCTGCTCCTCCAGCTCTCCTCACCTCCTTAACCCGAGGAGAGGCGGGAGAAGAGTCACTGGAGAAGGAGGTTCACGGAGTAAACGTTCCTGGCTCTCTGAGCCCCGGCCCCGGCTCTCCTGGAGCTGCCAGCGCCCAGCGGGGACGGGGTATGTTCCCTCCCCTTGTGCCACCTCAGCTGAGACCTCCCGCCCACGGGACCTCATCGGGGAGAAGTTGTTGCAGTTTAATGAGTGTGGGAACAGCTGTTGATCCATGCGTTTCTCACTGTTAAAGAGGAGGAAAAATGACTGGGGGAGCCCAAAGAGCTGCTGCTGCTGCTGAGCCTCGGAGCCCGCATGGGCTTGGGGAAGAGTTTGTAAAGGAAGGATGGAGAAGACCTTCACCTCTCCATGTCACTGGCCCAGCACTTTGCAGACCTTAGGTTGGGCATCGGGAAGAATTTCTCCATGGGAAGGGTTGTCAGGCATTGGAAGGGGCTGCCCAGGGTGGAGTCACCATCCCTGGAAGTGTCCAGGGTTGTGGTCTGGGTGACAAGGTGGTGTTTGGTCACGTGGTGGACTTGTTGATCTTGCAGGTCTTTTCCCATCTTAACAAATATTTGATAGAACAGCAGAGCCATGGAAGCTCATCTAAAGATCATCTTGTTCCAACCCTACTGGCAGGGCCAAGTGAAACTCTCCCACATCCACAGGCTGATCTACTGGAAAATGGAATTCAGGATGAGTTTTGCAGAAAAACGATTGTGGATTGTGGCTTCCCTTTGCAGCAAAACAATTCACCAAGAGTTTGGACTAATGCTCAACCCCCTCCACCAGGAAATCTTGAACTGAGGAAGATTTACTACCAACCTCTTTTTATTCGTGTGATAACCCCCAAAGGACACAGGTTGTGCCTGTGGTCATGGGAATGAGCAACTCCATGGGCAGACCTGTGGCCCCTCCTGATGCCCAATCCTTGGGACACCCAAAGACAACTCCAGCCAACAGGACAGGCAGCCCCTCTACTCTGCTCTTCTGTTGGAAAAAATCCAGAGAAAGCCATGGAGATGCCCAAGGGCTGGTGCCCTCTGTGCTGGAGCCAGGCTAGGAGAGATGGGGTTGCTCAGCATGAAGAAGAGAAGGCTCCAGGGAGAGCTCAGAGCCCCTGTCAGTGCCCAAAGGGGCAGACAAGAAAGATGGAGAGACTTTTTCAAGGGCCTGGAATGGCATGACAAGGATAGGGCTGGACGGGATATTGGGAGGGAATTGTTCCCTGGGAGGGTGGGCAGGCCCTGCTGATGGTGCCCAGAGCATCTGTGGCTGCCCCTGGATCCCTGGCAGTGTCCCAGGCCAGGCTGGATGGGGCTTGGAGCCACCTGGTGTAGGGGAAGGTGTCCCTGCCCATGGCACAGAGTGGAACAAGATCTTTAATGTCCTTTCCAATCCAGACCATTCTGGAAGTCTCTGATTTCTGTGAGCAAAATCCCTCCTGCAAACAGGGTTTGTGCTGCAGCAAAGGACTCCCCTTGCATGCTCTGAACTCTCATCAGTTTCCTGATGCACTGAAAAGTTTTTTGAAGACTTTTTTTGCCAGGGCTGGTCCATCAGAGCGTTGGGGATGTCCTGCAGGGGATCCTACTGTGGCCACTGGCACAGGAATGGGCAGTGCTGTAAACTTTGACCCTGGATAAAAGGCAGGCAAAGGCTCCAGCACTCCGTAGCTCCAGCTGCTCTCCTGCATTCTCAGCTGCAATGCCAACACCTCCAAACGCTGCACGCAATAATCGCCCGCTGGAAATTAAAGCCAGCAAGCTTTGTCAATGAATAAGTGTTCCAAAACAGTAAATTAATAAATTCCCCCGAATCCATAATAGATACATCTTTGTTCAGCCACAAAGCTTTGATATAAATTGTAGCTTTTTAGGACTGCACTGTCAGAAGCGTAATATATCACCCAAGAGTGGATCCGAGTTCAAAAGTACATATAATAATATAATTAAGATAGCTTGACAAGAATGTATTTTAGAAGTATAAAATACCTGCAGGTATAATGGCTTCATAAAGTCTGTCAGATTTACTTCTGCTGTGAAGAAATTTAAAATGTTTTACTCTAATGCAATGCAAATTAAGCCAGGGATATTCATATAACGGAGTCCTGAAGAAAAAATGAGGTGGAGAGAGGGAAGAATCAGAAGTCAAGAGCAGAGAAAACAAGGTGCTGAGCTTTCCAGGCAACTGGGCTGCTCAGTGGAACAACCAGGAGCCAGCAGAGCCGAGTTTGATGCATCCCTTTGCCGCCGGTGGGGCGGAGGCGAAGCGAACGGATGAGTTTCCTTCCAGGTTGGTGCTATTATCCCAGATTCCTCACCTCGTACTGCAGCGCTGATGTGCTTTAGAGAATCATTTGCAAGTGGGAAGTGATTTTCGTATTTTACCCTTATTTTACCCTTCCTCTTCTCTTGCTGCACTGAAAGCTTAAAATAACAGAGATGTTTAAGGGGGAAGGAGTGCACGAGGGTGGAAACCAAATCCAATCTTGCCAAAGTCCCTGCGCTTTCTCCACTGGGCATTTCCTCTCCCAAGGGCAGGCTGGGACTCAGCCTTGGACACCTTGGAACCTCACACTCCCTGCCCCACTGCCAGCCCCTGCCCCAAGCACTTTCCAAGCACAGTAAATATTTGCCCATTTCCAGGAAGAAAAGCCATTAAGAAATCAATAGCAGAATGTTAATAAAATACTTTCACTTCTCAATTTCCTTGGCTCCAATGGTTGTGTTTGGACTTAACTCTGACAGCTCTGCTGAGATACACAAATCCCTCTGACAGCACAGGCAGGGAGGGACTTCTCCCCTCCCTCACTTCAAATGTGGATTTTTTTTTAAGGCAATATAAATTAATCTCTTTTCTAACAGGAAAACACCGCATTCATAGGCCACTGTGAACAGAAGGCAAGACTTGGCTTCTCTCTTCCTCCATCAGCTAGGGTTTGTGCCTCAGTTTCCCCATCCAAACCACAGGGTCCGCTCTCCTTGAAGACCCTTAGCAGGGTCTATTCAAAGCAGGACTATTTTGGGGTCATCCTTCCCACGCAACATAACTCCTTTGCTGGGGCTTTCATTCATTTTCGCATCTCAAAGGGAAAGAAATCATCTTTTTAAGCTTTAATATAGTGCCTGAGGGCATTTGGGGTTTTTTTTCCTCCTTCTGTTCCCTACTGAAAACAGCTTTAACTTTCAGTAACTTTAACTTTTCAGTAACCAGTTCCAAGAGGTGGGTTCCAGGAACGCAAGACATAAAATATTAAGAAGTTTGTAAGCGACAAGCAACACCAACAGCCCCACTTCTAGCAGTATTTGGGACAAATCTGGGCCTAAATATATATATATATTTTAAGCTGGGAAGAAAGAGAGGGAGTGTGGAAATGAACCAGAGAGCCAGCACAAGAAGCCAGCAATCCCGGCAGTGGACCGGCCTGTTGTATCTCTATCCTCTGTCCCCTTTCTCGCCCACCAAAAAAAAAACCAGAGTCAAAAAATCAAAAAGCAAAGCAGTGACAGCCAGGGAGGGACCGGGCTCGTCCCCGCGACAGGTGGCAAAGTGCTGGGCTGCAATTGCTGCTGTTAAGTCGCAAGAAAACAAAGATGTCAAGAGTCTACGGGGAGAGCTGGGAAGACGCAAATCAAGATCCATTTCCCGGTGTCTGTGCCAGGTGGAAAAGGGAAGTGTGAGCTGATTAAATCTGCGCTGGTGTCAGATGGGGAGAGGGCTCCTTCCATCTGCTCGCCAGCGATTCCCACGGCTGGCAGCTCCGAGCGAGCTCAGCAGCCACAGGTGAGCGGAGCCCGGCCTGGAGCCGCCCGTCCGTGTGCAAACTGCTCCTGGCTGGGCAGTGCGGGCAAGGAGGGACAGAACAGCTCTGCCCTGGCGCCCCTGCTGATCCCTGTGCTCCTCTGGCTCCAGCTGGCTTCTCCCCACCCACACCCAGCGGGTTCATCCACATCCAGAAATCCTGGCTCCTTCCCTGAGTTCAGCAAGAGTTCCCATTTCTGTCTGCAAAGCAGGAGCAGGGGTGCCCCCCACACTGCAGGGCAGCTCAATACAGGGCCACTGAAGCAATAAAATCCTGGATTGGTTTGGCTTGGAAGGGATCTTAAAGCTCATCCCATCCCACCCCTGCCATGGCAGGGACACCTCCCACTGTCCCAGGCTGCTCCAGCCCCATCCAGCCTGGCCTTGGGCACTGCCAGGAATCCAGGGGCAGCCACAGCTGCTCTGGGCACCCTGGGCCAGGGCCTGCCCACCCTCCCAGGGAACAATTCCTTCCCAAATTCCCATCTAACCCTGCCCTCTGCCAGTGGGAAGCAGGTCCCCTTTTCCTGCCATTCCAGGCCCTTGCAAGGAGTCTCTCTCCATCTTTCCTGTCAGCTCCCTCAGGCACTGGAAGGATGATGAAGGGGCTTGGAGAAGTCCATGCTCCTAAAAACTGATGGTTTTTGTCTTTTATGGCTTCACTCCACACTTTCCTTGTAGTTTGCCCACAGCAAAGTGGACAATGCCCTGACCTCTCTATTTCAGGCAAATTATTTATTGTATCCTTCCTTTAGGAAATCATTCTTCTGGGACTGCAGGATCACCAGTTCCTCCAAGCTTGTGGTATCCAGCACCTCAACAGCCCCACTGAATTTATTCTCTGCCTTCACCAGACAGGCCTGCAAACTCAGGAGTTTCTCCAAAAGAATTTCCAGGTTTTTGGGAGTGATCCAGCTCCACCTCTGCAGTGCACACGTCACACTCCACTTCATCCTTTTGTTGATTTTCTCAGTTGTGCAGTCACCTGAGGTAGTTTATTTTTAATCAAATAACCACAACACTCCGGATGCCAATGCTCCATCAACGGTCTAAAAAGACTCTTTGCATTGTGGCTCTTTTCTGCTGCGTGCTCATTCTGACAACACTTCTACGAGGGCTAATGGTAAAAAAAAATAATAAAATGCTTTCCTCTATTTCAGCTTTTATTGGCAATCCATTCTCATTAAGCCAAACACATTTGTCTTCATAACGTGTACTTCACAATTACAATATCAAAGGGTTTCTATCTACATAATAAAAATGATCTATAGAATAATACAAGGGGAAAACATCGTAACATAATGTTGTTATTAATGAATCCAATGGGACGTGGGGAGGCGATATTCCCATGGGGCACCTCCATGCCCTTCACTGTGAGCTGCTGTGGAGTGTGCTTGGCCCTGGGATCAGCACTGCAAGCCGAGGGAGGAGATGGGAGTGCAGTTAATGGGCAGTTCACAGGGGCAGAGGGAAGGCAACTCCCAGGGCTGTGTTAGCAGGGTGATCCCCAGCCCCAGCCTCCTCTGCCCATCCTGGGCACCAGCTGGGACAAAGACACCCAGAGTCACAGATCACAGAATGTCCTGAGCTGGAGGGACCCACAGGATCATCCAGTCCAACCCCTGGCCCTGTAAAGACAGTCCCAAACCCCACCCTGTCCATCCCTGGAGCGCTGTCCAAAGGCTCCTGGAGCTGTGGCAGCCTCAGGGCCATGCTCATTCCCTGGAGGGCCTTGGCAGTGCCAGCACCCTCAAAGGAAGAACCTTTCCCTGATCTCCAGGCTGAACCTGCCCTGCNTATATTGTGGCACCCAGAGTGCCCCCAGCACTGGAGGTGAGGCCACCCCAAGCCCAGGACAATCCCCCCATGCCCAGCTGATGTCCCCAGGACACGGTGGCCTTTGGGCTGCCAGGGCACTGCTGACTCCTGTCCAGCCTGCCCCCGCCAGAACTCCCGGGTCCCCCCGATGCTCTGCAGGAGCTCGGGGTCAGTCAGCCTCCTGAAGGGAACATTTCAGGGGTGTAAGTCTGGAAGTGAGGAGCAGGGCTGGCAGAGCCCCTGTGCCCAGGTGGGTGCTGATCCCCAGCAGCGCCCTGCACAAGGATCAGTTCTCCTGGAGGCAACTCAGACACTGGAAAAAGCTTTTCAACACTCAACCTCTTTAATTCCTTTGTGTCTCCCAGACAGGATTCAGCAGAGCACCAGTGGGTTGATTAAGCTACATTGTACGAGATTACAAAGAACAAGGATAAATAGAAGGGGGAGGTTCCTGCAGTCGGCAAAGACATTTTGGTCCAGAAAAGTGGGGGAGGAGGAAATAACCCTGAGCAAGAAGGCAGGAAGGCAGAGCTCATCTGCAGCAAACAGGGAGAGACTGCAGAGACCCAGAGCAAGGGGGAGGACATTCCAGAGGCACCTAGTAAGCAAAAATCATCATAAATAAAATAATAATAGTAATGTCACTATTTAAAATAATTAATATTTTAAATAATTGCAGTAGCACAAAAATGGGAGGGGGACGTGGAAGATGAAGTTTAATTCTAAATTTGTTCTATTTGCCCAAATCTCTTCATTTCCAAGTGCCCAAGGTGAGAGCACAAGAGCACTCTGTTGTCTCACCTGAGCTCAATATTCCCACTGGAAGCAAACACACACACAAAAAGGAGCTGAGCCTCTGAGCCAAACTTTATCATTTAGGAGATGTGCTCCCATTTGTGTTCCACCAAAGTGAGAAGGCAGATTTTGTATAAAAGGGCACATTATTGACTACCAATGGCAGCTGCTGGCCAGCTCCAGGGGTTTAACCAAGATACATGGCTGGCTGCAGCAAAATGCAGCTCCACAGAGGGCCTGGGATGTTTTTATCTGAGGCAGCAAAAAATAATGGTGCTCACAAATGCAAAAAACCCACCCAATACTATCAACATTTCAGAAACAGTCCCCAACTGGCAAAAAACCCTGAGAGATTAGGCAGGCAAGGCAGTGACAGCAATTCTTCTCAATAACTTTGACATGCTGCTTGTTGTCCTGGTTTTTTTCCCTTTCCTTCTTCAAACAGACCAACACAAACAGCATTTGAAAACAGCCTTTTCAAACCAGGAGCTGGAATTTTGGACATCAATGATGTCAAACTGCAGCAATCCAGTGCTTACAAATAAGTTCTTGCCTCGTGACAAGAGGAAACTGATTTTTGCCTACGAGGTGTTTGTCGAGGGAAGCGCTGAGCGGCTGCAGCTCTCTCCTCACCGGCTCTGGCACGGGGACAGAGCGTGGGATATCAGGGAATATCCTTCAGATACCTAGAAAGGTTCTTCCCCCAGAGGTGCTGGCACTGCCCAGGCTCCCCAGGGAATGGGCACGGCCCCGAGGCTGCCAGAGCTCCAGGAGCCTTTGGACAGCATGGCCAGAGGTGCCCAGGGTGGGATTTGGGGGTGTCTGTGCTGGGCCAGGGCTGGACTGGATGATCCTGTGGGTCCCTCCCAGCTCAGCACATTCAGGGATTTCATGGAAGGGAAGTGCATTGCCCATCACCAGCAGTCCAGGCAAGGGGGAAACTCAGGATCAGAACTCTGCTTGGGAACACAGCTCTGGAGCTGACTGCTTTTCACCATATTCATTTCATTGAAAAGGGAAATTTATATAAATAGTCCTCCCTCCCAAATTCTGTTTGTAATCTCGGTGAATAACTATTGCTTTAGGAGGGTAGAATTGCTGACTCCTTTATTTCTGAAAAATGTATTAGAAAACCTTCTCTTTATAAGAAAAAATGAGAAAAATAAAATCAATAGAGTATGAAGGAGCATGAAAAATGCATTTTAGAGTCTCTCTTTTTTTTTTTTTTTTTATTTTTATTTTTGGTCCAACGTTGCTTTCCTGTAAAGCTTCTGCAGAAACACACATTTAAATGTAAATGTTCTGAAAGTAAATGGGTAAGGACGGAAAAGATGAAGTGGAATCGTGAGCCACTTGCAACAGCTCCTTGGCATAAGTAATGCAATAAACAGTGACAGTCCAGGATGGCACATGGGACTTCCCTGGCTCTTCCTACGTCAGTGTGGATGTGTTCCTGCTGGAACACAACAGACGGTGTCTGCTGCCGCCCAAATCTCAGAGTCAGACACGGGCTGCTCCTTGGGAAAGGACCTTCATGATCGGCCAGTCTCACCTCCTGCCATGGCAAGGACACTTCCCACTATCCCAGGGTGTCCCAGACCCTGTCCAATGTGGCCTTGGGCACTACAGGGATCCAGGGGCAGCCACAGCTGCTCTGGGCACCCTGGGCCAGGGCCTGCCCACCCTCCCAGGGAACAATTCCTGTATCCCAATATCCCATCCAGCCCTGCCCTCTGGCACTGGGAGCTATTCCCTGTGTCCTGTCCCTCCATCCCTTGTCCCCAGTCCCTCTCCAGCTCCCCTGGAGCCCCTTTAGGCCCTGGCAGGGGCTCTGAGCTCTCCCTGGAACCTTCTTCTCTCCAGGTGAGCACTCCCAGCTCTCCCAGCCTGGCTCCAGAGCAGAGGGGCTCTTGGAGCCAGGAGCAGCTCTGTGGCCTCCTCTAGCTCCAGTTCCTCCCTGTACAGGAGCCCAGCTCTGGAGGCAGCTCTGCAGGTAGGGTCTCATCTGTGAGAATGAAATCCCTCAGCTCGTCACGGCTACAAGGTCGAGAGTTTGGGGAACCACACTTTGAAGCTTTTGGGCAAAGCAGAAGCTCACAGCTCATCAGGATTGAGAAGAATAAATTCCAGGGAGCTATCCCTCACAATTGGCAAGAAAGCAGAAGATCAGACACAGAAACATGAAGACCCCCTGGGCTGTAATTCATGGATTTCCATGCATTTCCCTGAGCTGGAAAGGGACCTGCATGGATATTTGGCCCCGCACAGGAGAGCCACAAAACTCCCACCCTATGCCTGAGAGCGTTGCAAACACTTCTGGCTGACCTTCACTTGTCCAGACAGTTTTTGTCCTTCAACAGAGCAGGTCAGAGCCTGGTATCTCCCCCCACCCGGGACCAATCCAGTGCATCCCCAGCCCTTGGCAACACAGGATCCCTGAGAGTCTCCCAGGGTCCCTCCTCCAGCCCTTCCAGGCCTCATTAGCAGGAAGGAGAGGGAATTAACCCCCCCAGCTGCTCGGGAGGTGTAATACCAGATCTAATTTCATAGACACTGTATATAGGCCACAAGCCTATAATCATAATAATACAGATGTGAGATACAGATGTTCCCAGCGCCAGCCCGGGTGCATCCTGTTAGAGCAGTGCCTCAGCCTGGTGCTAAAGCTGAGCTAATACCGAGCTCCTGAGAGGATTAATAGACATTAACAGGGCATTATCCAACCATTAAACACACTTGGGATCGTGCGCCGGCCGGCCTAATGCTCCCCATGGTCATCCCCAGCAAGGTCAGGGATCCGGAGGGATGCTGAGCTCCCTGCCTGGCACACAGCAGCCAGCGAGCAGCTCCTGAGCAGCAGCTCACACTCCTGGAGAAAGCATGTCCCCAGAGGGCAGGGATTTGGGGGATCCCAACCCCGGGAGTGCTGCCCTGATTCTGCCAGACACCTCTGCTGGAGCCGGCACCAGGCCCAGGCAGGAAAGGGAATTGGTCTTTCGGATAAGCCAATATGCTCAGGTGGTGGCAGCTCTAAGGTTGGCACAATTCCTGTCCCACCTGGCAACAACAGGCTCAGACTTAGAGGATGAGAGGAAATAGCCTCAGATCCTGCCAGGGGAGGTTTAGATTAG
>VWZN01005198.1:143758-163439 GCA_013396955.1 Regulus satrapa | reverse complement strand
GTCTGGGTATTGGTTCTTTTCTATCCCTAATGAGAGGCTGCAGCGTGTGCTGCTTGTTTGTGAGGTGTGAGCTGTGCTCTGGTGGGCCAACTTTCACTCTGACACTTGAGCTGCTCTTGGGTTAAACCTGGGCTCAGTAGAGGGGCTGGGCTTGATCTGTCTCATTATTTTTGTGACTCATCTCATCCTTACACAGTGTGGATGAGCATCCAGATGGAATCCCCTGTTTTCAAAAAGAAGACAGGAAAATTTCCCCTTTCTGCATGTGCAGTCAATCCAAGTGATTTCTCCATAAGTGTTCTTCAGTTGTGGGATGAAGGTGTTTAGTCAAAATAACAGAATCACAGACATTCAAACATTCTCCAGCTTGCAGCTGATACTTCACCAAACATTTCAGTGTGATTAGGAAGAAATTACCCTCACAATAGAGAATTTATTCCCGATGTTTAATCTAAATATACTCTTTCACCTTAAGGCCTTTTCCCCTTGTGTTATCACTGCATGCCCTTATGTAAAATCCTTTTCCTTTTACATAGGACATGTTGGGCAGCAATTTAAATTTTCATTGGCACTTGGATATCTGTCAGTTTAGTGGGTTTTTTAATAAGACAAACTAGGCACATTATATATATATATATATATATATATATATATATATATATATATCCCCAAAGTTCAGCTGTCTGTTCCCAGTGAATTAATTCTAGTGTTCTCTGATTTGGAAGGGTGGAAAGATGAAAATAGGGAACTTCTCAACAGTCCAGTTCAATCTCTGTTCGTCAGAGCCTTGGTACTTCATCATTCCATTCAAAAATTTGTTATTCTCTGCTTTGAGTGTAGCTGGCCTTTTTTCCCCTCCTCTTCTTGAGAGGCTGTTATCAAGTTCTGAAAACCGTAAATCCTGTAATTTCCATTCCATATGCATTCATATTCCACTTCTAACTGTTCTATGCTGACCCTCAGTGGCTTTTCATTTAAATCTCTCTCCCCTGGCTTTCACCCAGCCTGTTCCCTCTCAGTCTTCATTTTTCAAGGCTGAAAACATTCTCTGACTGCTGGAGAGTTTCCCATTCCTCTGGCTGACCTGGAAATCTCTTTTATTCTAGCTTGGCTTTTCAGGTTCTGTTGAAAAGTCCAGGACAGCAGGTAAATATCCCTTATTATTAGAATTTCCCCTATTTTTTTTTTTTTCCACTCTGGTTTTGGCTCTGAATAATAAATTTACTTTTTATTGTTGTGGGAATACTGGGATAAGAGTGCTGGACTAGATTTAGGGATGGAGCTGCGGCCTGATGTGTGATGAAGATGAACAAATGGCTAAAATCCTTTACCATTATTTGGTTTTTCTCATTAAATCATTTGGTGAATTTGTGCCAGGCCCATTGTCAATATGACAAGGCTTAAATGAGGGAAAAGACAGAAAATGCTGCCAAACCTAGAGAACTTTCCCCATAATTTGTTCATTTCTTGGATCCAGAAACGTGAACTGGTATTTTCAGCTGCCATGGCTTTCAGGGATGCTGCAACTCAAATTTATCCTACTTTTCTCCTGGACACCTGTGTAATATCCAGAGTAATTCCAATAGATTTGGAAAACACCTTCATTAAAACAAAGCAAAGCAAGAAAAACAAAAGAAAACAAAAAAACAAACAAAAAAAATCAAAAAAACCCCCAAAAAAACCAAAAACAAAACCAAAACCAAAACAAAAACAAAAACAAAAAAAAACTTCAGCACCAAATGTATTGAAATTATCAGAGAATCATAGAATGGGTTGGGTTGAAAGGGACAATTAAAAAAATATTTCCTAGACCCTAGGCTTAGGTCTGGGTAGGAAACATGGTGTGTAATTCAGGGTTCACTGATTAAAGGAAACAAGAAAAAAGAGGGAGAAAAAAAAAATTAGTCAGAAGATGTTTATTTATCTTTCATGGGCATACCAGCATGCCAGGAAAAAAAAAAAAAAAAAAAAAAAGGATTTTTTTTTTTTTTTAAGGGGAAACCCAAAAGCCAAGAAAAAAAAAAAAAAAAAAAAAAAAAGGTATTATTCTATTATTATTTTGAGATGAGGTGTTATTGCCCAATGCTTGATGATATAGAATTTTCTGCCCATGCTGAAATTGTAAAAATTATAGGATTTGGAAACCTGGGGTAAATAATTACAGAATCCTTTGGGCTGGAATAGATTCTTTAGATTATTGAATTCAGCCATAAACTTAACACTGCCAGGTCCAGAAGTGTACATAAATAAAAGGTATAATAGACTCTTTTTGCCAGACATCTTTTTATCTTTTAAATTCTCTTGTTTCTGTCACAGTCCAGCACCCAGAAGTAAAGAGGCTTAATACTGAGCTGGCAATGAATTGGTAAAAAGGGTTATAATGTTCAATTTTCTATTTGGCAGCTGTGGAAATTACTGTGGGTCAGGTCAGTCTGGACACAGGGAGCATTTAGGTGGAGTTCCATAGTAAATAATTTCATTGGTAAATTTGGTGGGACGTTTTTCCATCCGGTGCTGAAGACTCCCAGCCCACACTTAATGATAGGCTCAGTCTTTTTTAGGATGGCTCCAGGAGAGTTTTAGGCACTTTATGTTTTAGAAAGAGATTAATTGGTCCAAATGCTTCACTGTTGACTGATGGTAATAAGAAACAAAACTCAACTTTTTCTACACAAACATTTTTGTTATTTTTACTCCTTGAACTGAATTACAATGACAAAGCAAAATAAAGTTTCTACAATGATTGAGGGTCCTCAACTGATATTTTCCAGATAAAAAAATTCACAGAATCATAGAATGATTTGGGTTTGCAGGGACCTTAAAACCCATCTCATTCCTGTCCCTTGCCATGGGCAGGGACACCTCCCACTATCCCAGGCTGCTGAATTAATGGATTGAATTCCTTGTGCTGTGTCTGTAGTGTTTGGGATGCTGGGACAGTCTCCAATCTGGGTATTATTTAGGCCTGGATTAAGTAGCATTGAAAAAGAGAATGAAAAGATCCCGTGTGCATTTTAAAGATTTATTTTAGGACATTTTGCATTGCTACAGGACACTGAACTCTGCTTGAATTTCTAACAAGATAAAAATTTAAGTATGTGGTCCAACTTGGATTTTAAAGGTCTACAGAACAGAAATCAAATTCATGCAGAGATTTTTTAAAAAAACCTTCTCTCTTTTCCATTACAACACACCTCAGGGGGATTACTGGACTTTGAATAACTCTTTTTCTTATTACTGTTTCACTTTTTTTTCTTTTTTTCCTGGACAAATAATCTTAGCAAATCCCAGTTGTATGACATTAAGTAATATCAATTTTAATAGCAGCTTTTTGTTCTCATTTTGCCCATGCATTCACTAAAAGATTTTTTTTTTCTCTCTTCACTGCACAAACTTCCAATGTAAACATTAGCTGAATTACCAACACTATTGAAGGCTGGTGTCTAATGAAGGAAAATAGAGATAAATTGCTAAGAATGACAAATTATTAAAGACAGAGAAATGAGCAAAATCAGTCATTAATGTGAGTGGCATTTTGGAAAGTGAAAATTCATCTTTCAGAACTCTGCAGTGTTGAATCAAAACTTTTTTGAGACTTGAAGCTGAGCCATAATTACTCCTTTTTAAAGCTTGAATACATATACAGTTCAGTGTGATAAAAATAAACTTGTTTGAAACACTGTTCTGAATAAATAAAATGAACAATAAAGAGCCCAGGAAGGCAAGATCTTTTTCAGCTATAACAAAAATAGTAAAACCTTTTTGATTTACTGAAATACGGAGCATATAAATTTAATGCTGGAGTAAAAGTTGAGGGGAAAAATGAGAACACACCTTGACACCTGCAAAAAGAAATAATATTTGCTGAAGAAATGAGATGCCTGACCTGGAAGGTAACTTTTGTCTTTTTGACCAGCAGTAAAATAAAATAAAATCACATTTATTGTGAGATAAAGAGAGACATTGACAAACCACCTGCAGATAATATTGTACTGAAAATTCAAACCTAAATCCAGCCTATTTTATGACTTCTAGTTGATCCTGCATTTCTCATTGGAAAGTGTTGCTCCTAAATCATACAAATTGCTTTTGAGGTGGCTGCTATCATACTTGTCTATTGAGAAGCACAAATCTTCTCTGATACATTTGGTAAAACTGATGAGGTTAGAGAACAAAAAAGTAGAAAGAATTCCATTTTTGGTGTTTTTCACTTGTTATTATTTTTGGAGCTTTGAAGAATTCCCAGTTATGCTTTCTATTTTTATTACCCTTTCCCCATGGTCTTTGTCCAGCTGTGTGTTATAAGGGTTAAATTGTGAATTTCAAGACATATTTGTGTTAATAAAGGATTTTTAAAACCAATCTTGGAAGGAAAATTAAGGTTGCTTTTGTATTTTTTTCCTTTAAAAATATGATGAGCTCTAAGAGCTCCTTACTATTGGAACCAGAAATTCTATAATCTTCAGAAATTCAAACCAGAACATGTAAAGCTGATGGCTATGAAATACCTGCACATAATGTGGCTCAAACATTCATCCAAAGTCTCTTGGCTAAAGGCAAGGACTGACTCTGTTGGTCTCAGAAAAGTGTTGGCACTGGGGCTTCTCTACTTGGTGACATTAATTGGCCAATCCAGACAGAAAACATCTTAATATTTCTTCCCTGACATGAATTAAAGTGATAAATGTTATCGCAGAGAGAGCAATATCCTTTTAACTTTTCATTGACTCCATCAAGGACTAAGATTGGAGTTTCTCTCATCACTGCTTTTATGTCTCCTTTGTCTTTGTCAAACTTGTGCTGCATTTTAGTCTTTGTCTATACTTCTGCTTTTCCTTTGGAACCTCAGGACAAAACAATCGAAATCATTTTTAAAAGAGGGACAAAAAGCAATAATACAGCAGATCTTTCCTCATCAGGCAGTACATGAGTGACTAGGGAGAAAAAAATGGAAAGTGAGAAAGAGCTTTCCTTCCACTACACTGTGGAAACTTATTTATCATTGCTGCATCTTGGGGATGGAAGCACAAGATTGGGACAGAAAACACCCCTTGTATTAATCCTGTGTTCTGAGAACGTCAGAACCCTTTGGATAAAACATTTCTTGCACTGTAGAGAACCAAAGGGAGTAACTCAGAGAGTTTATCATCCCCGACTACTGAACTTGTTCTAAATGCTGAATTTTAAGCCTTCAGCTATGCCTCTGTCTTGTTCCTTGTTACTTCTTCATCTCCAAGTATTTCAAGTGTTTTTGTGTCTTTTCTTCTTGTAGTGAAGAGCAAATAAGATTATCAAAGACTTTCCCTTTTTCTTCCTTCTCCTTTACCCGGCTGGTGCTTCCTGAGGTACTCTGCTCTTAAATGAAGAACAGAGAAAAACTCACTGTTTTCTTTTCCTGTCAGAGAACTAAATGAGCAAAATAAGACAAAATTAGCCATGCTTTTAAATGAGAAATCTGGTTTAGTTTGAGGTCTTATGAAGCTAACACAGGAACATGCTGCCCAGAGCAGCTGTGGTTGCCCTTGGATCCCTGAAAATGTCCAAGGCCAGGCTGGACAGAGCTTGGAGCACCCTGGGACCGTGGGAGGTGTCCCTGCCCATGGGTTGGACCCGGATGGACCTTGAAGACCCTTCCAATGCAAACCATTCCATGATTCAATGGCTCCAAAAGTGTAATTAATGTGCTCCTACATTTAAAGCCCCATCCCTAGGACTGGGGCTTTACACTGGATTTAATTTTATTTATTTTATTTCCACCCCACGGTGCAGAATTTATATTTTGAATTCTCATCACAATGATTTCTGTTTCCATAACCACTTATCTAAGCACCTCATTAACAGAGATTTAGACACTGATTCTTGAGCCTGAGAATTGTCTGATGATGCTGTTTGGACCAGGAATAAGTCTTATCAATGATAGTCATGTCTGAGGACCTCATAATATTTTTACTTGGATAAATGTATTAATATTTTATTTATGCCCCCTATTACATGGGCTACAATATCTTTAAAATGAAAACAAATTAATCACAAAATAGGAATGCAAAATCAGTCAACTTCTTTAGCCTGCACTGCTCTGATCAGAAAACTATTCCAGCAATTTCCTTCCATGTTTGTCCAAGACTTTCCCACTTCCATCTTAATTTCTAGCTGATATTAGTACATGGCTCAGAGCTGTCAGAAGACAGCAGAGAGCAAGTTCTGAGTGTCCCAGTGTCTGGGACTCCGACCCAGGGAGATGTACCCAGCAGTGATTCTGGACTCTCTAGAATACATGGTGAGAAAAAAACCCAACAAAATTATTTCTGGATTCAAGACCTCTGGAACTTCAGCTATGAGGATAAAATCCTTTCTTTAGCACCAGTTGTGGTGCAGCTGTATCAAGGCTGTGTCTTTTTGTGCATTTAAGCCATGAAGTCCCTGGGACTGTGCAACTGCTTGTCCACACAGATGAGAGAAAGGCTTTGTTGTCTGCTTTGAGATACGGCACAGAATTGCAACTAATGGACTGACTCAACAACCAACCATCTCACCGAGTGTTTCACAGCCTGGGCATGCTGAACACTTCTGGGCATTCCCCTAGACATACCCTGCTCAGCCCAGGCCAGTTTGTGTGGTTAACATGTTGGTGAACACCCTGGGAAAAGTGACTCAGGGATTTCCAGGCAATCCCCCAAGCTGAAGTTATTGAAGAGTGCAGAGATATCTGCAAACAAACAAGGCAAACTTGACAGTGGGTGCTGAGGTGTTCATGTAGGGTAGTCTGGGAGAGGTGGCTGAGTTTTTGGAGGGTTTTTCATGCAATTAACATTATTGATAAAGATGGATTGTAGGTCTGATGCGTGGCCCCCGCATGGTGCCATGGAGCAGCTTGATCAGAGGATGTGAACTGAAGGGTTTGGGAAGCCTCACCAGATTTAAATGAAGGTTAATGTTGTTTCTCAACACAGATCCCTTTGACCAAAGCCAATGGTGCAGCTTGAGAGATGTGATTTCACACCTGAGCATTGTCCTATAAGATACTAAAAAACCTCTTTTCTTTCTTTTTTTTTTCTTTTTTTAAAATTTTGATTAACATCCAGCTTTTGAGCATCTGTGCAAAATATTTATTTCAGGATGAAAGGAGTTTCTCTGAAGACTCCATTCATTCTTTAGAGTGGATAGGAGACTGCTGGCCAAACAGAGAAGTGGGTGACACTTTTACTATCTCTACATTAATACTCTATTCACAGGACACAGTACAAACCACAAGTGGGCAGATAAATTCAATCTCTATCAATTTTTAAAAAATCGATATTTCAAGAAGCAGTGGAAGAGCTGATGAAGAAATCCATATGGGCTGCTTTGCCATTTATA
This sequence comes from Regulus satrapa, assembly GCA_013396955.1. NCBI lineage: Eukaryota > Metazoa > Chordata > Aves > Passeriformes > Regulidae > Regulus > Regulus satrapa. The sequence continues at coordinate 156,083 of VWZN01005198.1, read as the reverse complement.
ATCCATAGAGCCAAAGGTTTGTTGTTCTCTTTTAAATACGCTGTATTTCACTTGTGCTTATCAAGACTATTTTTGGCTCCTTACACCATAGCATATAAAATATAATTTAGCATAGCCTGGAGGAGTTTTATTAATGTTGATGCAGGCTGAAAAACCACACAGCACCGAGTATTATTTAAAAATGAAACATCTTCACACAGCTATTTAAAGTTGTTGGTCATGTTGATTAATTAATCCGAGTAAATAAAATAGCAAACTATAATTTTTCAAACATGAAAAACATCCATCTTAATATTTTAAGCTCACTTTATCCTTTATTGAGTTATGAATTTCAATAAAGTAGGGGTAAACTCAATTGTTAAAAAACATACTGTCATTTCTTCAGTTTGGAAATTTCTTTTTCTCTGTGCCTAAAATATGCTGTCATTAGTATCCACCAGGCTTCTTCTGGCAATGCAAATCTTTCTGCCAAGTCCTTTTTGTGTTTTTTTTTCCAATGATATATAGCAAGAGTAAATGAGCATAATACATTTCACAGTATCCTAGGTCTGAAAATGCAATTTTCTTCTCTCAGGGACATAAATATGTAGTAAAGGGAGATACAAAATGCTCAGAAAATAAACCCTGAATTGTGCAAAGGTTTAATGAGACAGTAGTTAAGTTTTTGTAATATGTAAGAAGGTTCCCAATCTGCAGCTTTCCCCTCCTCCTACTCACTGAGCCACGGAGATCAGTCTCCAAGTCAGCTACATCTTGGGAATTGTGCACTTTAAAATTGATTTAAATTTGAGACAGCAAGCATTCCCTCAAATGTATTATAAAAATATGTATTAAAAAAAAAAAAAAAATCAGAATTCTATTTAGTAAAGAATACCTCATGAAAGTCCACCCATGTTTGGCTTCAGGGTTGGCATAATTTATTTCTGGTTGGTTTTTTTTTGTTTTTTTTTTTCCAGCAGGATATTTAATGATGCTGTAAAAGTACTTTGCAGAGGGCTCCAAGCTTGCCTTGCAGAGGAGCAAAGTGATATTTCCACAGCTTTAATGCAGGGGTTCATGAGGGGTGAAGCTGAACTGGGGGAGAATTTGAAGAACCACCTTTGCCGTGTGGCTCCTGACGGGAAGATGAGGTAAATTGGTGATTGCTGTGCTGGGTGAACACAAGCTGATGTCCTGGAGGGTTCAGTGGTGCCAGGGAAGTCCCCAGGCCATCCCTGAATCACTTCTTGGCTGCAAAGCCATGCTCTGACCCCTGGCCTGAGCTTTGCTCACTGACATCTCCCACTGCCTTCATTAGAGGGGTCTTGGCTCCTCTTCTGGAGCTTGGGAGGCAAAATCTGCGATTCTGGGACTGTGAAAGTGAAAAAACCACAGGAGATCAAACCAGAGCCTGACATGCTCCTGCTTTTGGGATGAAATCAAAACATTTCCTCAAGGCTCCAGAGCTCTGTATTTCTTAAAGCACTGGTTTCTGAAATAATTAAATATCATGAAACAGTAACTTTTCAAGGGGAAAAAAACAAACCAAAACAAAAACCAAAAAAAAAATCCCCAAAAAACCCCCAAAAACCCCAGAGAAACAAAAAAAAAAAACAAAAAAAAAAAAAAAAAAAAAACCAAAAAAAAAAAAAAAAAAAAAACAAAAAAAAAAAAAAAAAAAAAAAAACCCCCCAAAAACCCCAAAAAAAAAAAAAAAAAAAAAAAAAAAAAAACAAAAAAAAAAAAACAAAAAACCTTTTTGAGTTTTACTTTTGGAGAGACAAACTTAATAAAAATTGGAGTGCAATAAAAACCCCAAGTGTTAACAAGGGAGTATTAAGAACAACAATCCCACATCTTATTTACAAAAGCTCTCCCAAACCCATTCTTCTTTCAAATTCTACATTTTTAGTGGTTGTGACTGAAAAAAAAATGGGAGCTGTTGATAATGAATTAATGTTTGTGAATCTAATATTGTGTGCTTCCTATAACTCAGTGATTTACACTTTGTGCACAAATAAGCTTCAAATTGATTCTTTTTCTCCTTGGACAGATGGGCTTGAAGGTATTTTTTGGCTGTTCTGATTCAGCAGCATTGAAGCATGGCTAAAAATGAAATTCTTTCTCTCCTGGTGGCGTGATAATACTGCCAAATATGAAAAATACCAATGGAAATAAAATCCGATGTTGAAAAATCTGTCAATCAAAAAGCTCAAATTATTCAGCTTGATTGACTGGGTTTGAGCACATAAAACAGGGCAACAGAGTCCAAAAAGGAATGGTAAGAAGATATGTGTTTTTGCTTTTAGCTTTGATTACTGATTATTTATTTTTGCTTCTTTCTGTATATGTATTAGTCACAAAATTTGTGACAGAAAAAAAAAAAAAAAATCAGCAACAAAAAATCTTTCTTCAAAATCCAAGAGGTCACAATCTTCCAGATCTTAAAATTTTGCTTCTTTTTCTTTTTGATTTTCGATACTTTAAAAAAGAACGATACAAAGGATGAGTCAGGAGAGCATCTTGCTGGAGCAGCTGTCAAACGTTCCAAACACTGTGGAAAAATCTGAGTGCATTCCTCATTTTTCTAGAGCTATCCCAATAAATTATGTTACCTCAGTCATTAATTCTCCAAAGAAATGAGCAAGTGCATCTCCTGCCCTCTGCAAACATCTCAGGACAGATCGTGTATTAGCATCCAAGGATATTCCCACATTTCCACACCAAATGACTAAACTGAGCAGAAATTGGCTTGGGTTATTGTTGTTTCTTTGGAGTCAATCAGGGAGGATTTGGTTGGGGTTTTTTGTTTTGGGTTTTAGGGGTTTTTGAGGGATTCTTGTGGGAGCCTTTTGTTGGATTTGTGTTTTCCACGGAGATCTAAGGGACAACTTCTGGATGAAGTATGGAAGACAGGGGAGGTGGACAGGGAGAGAAACACATCCCAAACTTTCCAACAAGGCAGTGGAAATAAATTTGGAAAGGAAACATCCTCTGCTCCAACTTTTCTTCCTGATTAACTTCTGGTACAAAGAGGGAGAAGTCAGTGCTAAAAGTTCAGGCTTAGGACTCCTAAATCAAAAGCAAGATTCCCTAAATCTTGAGTTCCTATCCCCTCACACACCCCCAGCACAACAACCTTCACTCTCTGACTGCCCAGCCCAATCAGAAATTCAATTATTTGCAACATCTGCCAAGTGCTTGGGAAGTGAATAGTGCCATAGAAAATGCAGGCTTTGTTATGCTAGAGGATATTTTAATCCTTTCTCTGCCATACTCTGGGATTCCAAGGAGATGCTGCTGCCACTGTGTGCTCTAGAAAGGAAATCCTCTCATAAATTCACACATCTCTAACTGGTTTTATGTGATTTGTTAGAAACTGATTAGACTTGAACAGGGATTAATCCTCCTCCAAACGAGCAGTTCAGCTGAAAACAGTTTTGAGATGTCTCTGAAAAGAAAGAGATTTGACAACACTGAAATTTATGAGCTCTATATAATTTTATGCTCATCATACTTTAGTATTTTAACCCATGGATTCTATGGAATCAAGGCAAATGAGAAGCTGTAACATGCATGAAACTGTAGAATACAAAGGGTTTATCTCCAAGGCGATTAAATACCGTCATCAAACATGCTCTGTTTTAATAAGCTCCACTCTTTTGCAGTGCCTGAGCTGGAAAATCTCTTTTAATAGAAAGAGAAGAAGACTCCCAGGACTCAAAGTTTACCTGCCTACATGAATCTAATAGAATTGAACTCCCAGCCAGTTTATTTTCCTTTATTTTAGGATATAGACAGAACCCTCATCCTCTACAGTTAAAAACAAATAGACCAGGGAGAGAATTTCCTCACACAAATACCCATGGAATAGTGGATAATTTTGCAGGCAAAGACAGCACTTTAAGTACATTTCTCAACATTAAATTTAAAAACCTAGATGATTCTTCCCAAGTTTGGTGAAGATGTGGGGACTTTGACTGGTCTTTGATGGTCCCAGACTTGCTCAACTCACACATTATTCTTTAACCTTATATGATTTAAATTCACTTGTTGCCATTTGCTGATCTCAGTAGTGGAAGTACAGTTTGGGAATGTCTAGACAAGGCTTTTGTCTCCATCCACAACCTGGTAACTGCATTATTCACCTCATAGCAATATATATATTTACTTTACACAATAGACACTTCAGAGGAGTGCATGTGTGATGGGAAATTACTCCTGAAACACAGAGAATAAGCCACATTTACTACACTTAAGCCTGTAAATGTTTCCTCCAGCTCAAGTTGCAAATGCCTGTGATCTTTCTGCTGAAGAAAGCAATAATAACAATAATAACAGGGCTCTCATCCTGATTGCTGGTCTATAGTTCCCACAGGATTTGAAGATTTATTGCCTCTTGCTTTCTGCAGCATCTGAATTTTGCTGCATTGTACAGAAATGAGCTTATCTAGGAGCTTGCCACTTTTGGGGCTTTTTTTCCTGTCACTCAGTAAAGTGCCAGTTAATGCAGAGCAGCAATACATGGAATTAAGGGGTGGATTTGAGGGGTTTATTGGGAATTCTTCCCTGGACTGCCAGTTGTCTACCCTTTGTTAGCACAACCTGCATTTACAATTAAATTGCAGATCCAAATGGGACACATTGTCCCAAAATTACTCATCACAACAGTATTCAAACCATACTAAAATCCCATCTAAGACCAATTTTTATTCTGATTTTTATAGGAGTATATTTAGCTTTTGGCAGAACTAATTTAGAAAAGGTAATTAATTTTGGAGCAATCACATCACAGTTGTTGAGATGAGGGCATTTTAATGAAAAAGTTCATAATAATCATGAAGTGACCTTTTGCTGTTTATTGAAACATTTATTTTATGAGTGTCTCCTCAAGAAAAAAATTAAAAGTGTGGCACACTAAAATTTTTAAAGTGTGCCAGGTAGCACAGAAGGGTAAAAGAATATGTTAAGGATTTATTTACATTTCTACTTCTTCCAATATTTGTATTCTCAAATTAAATATTTTGATCCAGTTTAAAACTTCTTTCTGTCTTGCCATTAAAAGGCACAGACTCATCTCCCATTACTTCATGGTGATGTTTCACCCCCAAATCAAGGTCCAATATTTATTTATTTATGGTCAGGGTCCTCCTGGCACAGCCTTGGGAGCAGCTGAGGCTCATTTCTCAGGTTATTTGGGTTCCTGTGCGTTTGTGGAAATCAGTTTCTTTTTTTCATTTCCAGAACCAAACACAACCTGCTTTGCAGAAAACCCTGCAGCCATCAGAAGGAACATGAGAATGTCCTAAATCTGTCTGTCTGAAAACACAAAAAGGCCCTGAGCTTTTATCTTTTCTATTCTTGATAATTTCTGCCACTGGTTGAGCTGTAAGCACCTAGGCTAGGCTGAGAGCATTGAAAAAAACCCAAACAAACAACCAAAAAAAACCCAACCAAAAAAACCAAACAAACAAAAAAAAGACAATCTAGTTTTGAACTATATGTTTTAGGTTTGCTTTATGCCTAAGAAGGACATGAGATAGAGGGAGAAGGAGTTTTGGAAACCTTTTATGCTCAGGAAGAGGTGGTGCAAGCACTGGAAGATTCACCTGGAGACAGAATTCTGAATACATGTGAAATTTTAGAGCCAGTCAAAGTATCTGGGTCTAAAGTTCAGTTCTTCCCTTTAGCTACAGTAGACAAATTTTTTTTGCATAAAAATTAGAAAATTGGCAGTTTTTCATGTAGTTTTTTCAAATACCATGGCATGGAAAGACTCTCCAGAAAAACTTCTGGCATCTTCTCACTGTCCATGGGCAAGGATAAATCAAAAGTGCCTTGGCTACTGGTGAAAAGGATTGCAACAATAACAAAAATTCCAGAGGGGAATTGGGAAGTGGAATTACCAGAGCAAACCCACAGCAGTTGTTCCCACAACAACACAGAAATAGGACTTGGAAGCTTCTGTCCTTCAAGGAAGGAAAATGAAGTATCCAGTGCAATTTCTTGAGAAGAATTAGGGATTTGGTACCTCCATGACTTGGATGGAGCTTGTCTGACAAAAGAGGTATCAAGGCTGAAGAACAAAGTCCAAACACAATTCCTTGTTTCACTGTATTTGACCTCAAATCTTATTTTTCTCTGCAAACATTTTCAGTCGATCAGGTTCTCTGTTGTCTCAGAGAAGATGGCAAAAAATAGGAGAGTGAGGCTGAAAAGTCAATGCTAAAGAAATAGGAATTACGTGTTTGAATTACTCAGCTTGGTGACATTTTAAATGAATTACTGTGGATTGCAAAGAGTAGAAAAATCTGAATAAAAACAGAGTTAAGGTATGTGCAGAAAAGTTGAAGAGCCCTCCAGTACCCAGCAAAGAGCTTGCAGTCATTTTTATCTTGAAGAAATACAAGATTAACTCACATTGATCTATTTCTCCAAGTTAAAAAAAAAAAATTAAAAAAAAAAATTCCTTGCACAAAAGTAGATCACATTGATCACCACATATCCAAATTATTAATTACAAGTTTTATGGGTTTCCAGTTTGGTTTTGGTACCCCAACATTATAATTCAGGCATAAACCCCATAAACATGGATAGACTGGCACTGGTTTTTCAAGGTTTTTATGGATCTGAGTGTTCAGAAGACAAGAGCAGGTGTTGGTTGTTCAAATGTTGTTTGCAGGAATAAAACAGTCTTGAAGGCAAGAGTTCAGAGTATTAAAGGCCATGCTAAAATCTTTTCTGCATAGAGTTCCAAGCAGCAACACCTCTGCTCACAGCTCTGTTCTTCTTCTTCTTCTTCTTCTTCTTCTTCTTCTTCTTCTTCTTCTTNTCTTCTTCTTCATCTTCATCTTCTTCTTCTTTGTCTTCTTCTTCTTTGTCTTCTTCTTCATTTCTTCTTCTTCATCATCATCTTTTTCTTTGTCTTCTTCTTCATCTTCGTCTTCTTCCTTTTCCTCCTCTCTCCCTTCTCACCCCAATACTGGGAATTTCATTCATAAGTCATCCAATCAGCTAAAAACACGATTCTAAAACCTTCTGCCTACACCTATGAGAGCTCAATTCTAAAATACAAAAGTAGTGTCAGGTTTTACACCTGATTTACGCTCATAGTTCTATCTATTCCCGTAAATGCTTCTATCTGTTCTATCTAGGAACACAAGCAGTGTTCTGCTATGTTTTTGTTATGTCTGGAGCTAAGTTACTGAACTTTAAACTGGGTTTTAGGGATTTAGGGGTTGAGGTTTTTACTCTCTTAAGGCACTTAAGGTATATTCTTGCTCACTCAAAACTAAAACTAAAACTTACCTTTAAACTTCTGCTTCATGTCTATGTTGCTTAATATGTTTTAATCTCTCTAAAGCTTTCATTTCAGGCAATGCATTCTTTTTTCTCTCTGAGGAACTCAGAGAGGCTTTTATTTTATGTGCTCTATCACTGGATTAGATTGGTGTGAGGCGAGAATTGAAATGTAAATGCTCAGAGGAAAAGTTGTGACTTAAATTACATATCTGGAGTGTGTCTGGGGGAGTGATTGTTCATTTACACCTATAAGTATCCAAAGTTCCTGTTTGGAAATGTGACCAAATCTAGACATGCAAATACTTTTCTTTTTTTTTTTTTTTTTAAGTAGCAGCANGAACATTCAAATTTTTTTGTTTTTTTTTTTTTTTTTTTTTTTAGTAGCAGCATATTTGTAACAATTTTTGCTCCACATTTCAGTCCCAAGAAGCTATTTTAAAATAGCACTGAGCTGGGGATATAATTCACATAAAGGATGGGACTTTACAAGTGGGGAGTTTATAAAGATGGGATTTCTCTTATCTGGTGTAATGAATGAGATTCAAGTGAAGGAAGACGTGGCCAGAAGTAAAATTCTTTCAGGGTTTTGAGAGGCATTTTTGTTAAAAATGGGCTCCTTAAAGTAACATTTAGAAATTCAAAGGAGTTGTCATCATTAAGATGAGAGACAACAGTTTAATCTTCTTCTATTACCTTAGTTATTAATGATTAATAAAGTTTCTGAGTTTGGAGTACCATGACAACCACAGAAAGGATTAATCTAAGAGGTGCAGAGCAGAAAAAGAATTTGGCAGAAAATAGAAGCAAGTGGAGACATGGCCAACAAGAACAGCTAAAGCTGCTCTTTTCCACCAGGAAAAGCTGATGGAAACCAGCACAAAGAGAGATGCACAACTTAAGTTCTCAGCATTCAACAAGTTGCTGCAAATAGAAAACAATTTTCTGAGATCAAAATGTGGGGATTAGAAACTGTATTTCAAATTGGAATCCAATTCCTGCTGCAAAACTGGAATCCGACCCCTAATGAAAAGGAGACATCTGGAACCCCTGGACAAGGACAGTGTCTTCTGCTGCCTCAGAGCTTGCCTTTACATCTGCAAAAGGAAGGGAAGCTGAAAACCCAACCTGGCTGTGGTTTCCCAGCTCAGTGGGAAGACTGGCAGCAGCCCAAGATTTAATAAAATCCCTCCAGGTCCTTGCTGGAGTGACAAGCCCATAATGCAGGCTCTACCCAGCAATGAAAAGGATAATAACATGTAAGCTGATAAAGTCAGAGTTCTGCAAGGATTAAATTGACCCCACATCTTCATTCCCACACCCCATAGGAGAGGAGGGGTCATTGCTGAAGAAATGATGCTGTCTGTCCTCTGACAACACCACTCTGGCAACCTGGATTTAATGTGGGGCAATTTCCAGGATTTTCTCCATCACGGGGCAGAAATCAGGAGGGATCTGCTCCCTAAGGGGTGTTTTTCTTCTCCAGGCTGATTGTGCAGAAGAATGGAAATGGCTTGCTTGGCACACTGCAAGCCCATGGCCAAAGGAGCTCAGAGTCCTGACAGCAGCTCAGAGGGGTTTTAAAACCACCTCTCCCTCCAACAGGCAGCTGAGTGCAGTGGCCATGGAACAAAACTTCAATTACAGAGGAAAAGAACTGCTGGTTGGAGTTCCCAGGTATGAGGTGTTTTATTGCCTCAGGCTCTGAGGACTTCTGGGAGCCAGAGTTAATTACAGCTTACATTGGGCCATGCTGCCTTAGGCAGAGGGGGCATTCCCTGTGTCATTTTGTGACATCTGATTTCCCCTTTCCTCTGGGCCAGTGGAGTGACAGCAATTAAACCCAGCTGCCTGTAAGAAGCAGAGCACAGAAATGCCTTATAAGCAGCTATGTTGTTTTTCAGATTTCACAGAATTCACAGGATCACCAGAGACTGGTGAATCCCTTAGAAGAGACCTTCAAGATCGAGTCCAAGCCATTCCTAACATTTCAACTAAACCATGGCTCCAAGAGCCAAATCCAATCTTCTTTTAAACACCACAAGGGATGGTGACTCCACCACCTCCCTGGCCAGGCCATTCCAGTGCTTTATCACTCTTTGAGTAAAAAAAACCTCTTTTTCTTAATAACTAATCTACATTTCCCTTGACACAGCTTGAGACTGTTTCCTCTCATCCTGCCTGTCATTTCCAGGACCCCCTGATCTGTTCTTAATATCAGCAATGAGGCACAAAGCCTATCAGATGGAGCCATGCACATTTTCCTTAAGGTTGCTGTTGTCATAACTTCTGGGGAACTAGACCCAGGTACACAGAGATATGTCATTATTAAGTTTCTAATGTCTGGTACTCATTTAAGGGCAGAAACTGCAATCAGATGATTTGCAACATCTCATTCTGATCAGTAAAATTAGGCTGCAAGCTTGATAAGGAATAATAAATCTCTTATATCCTCTCTCCCCTTGTCTTCCTTTTTCCAAAACAGTGAATTATTGCAAATCAGATTTTTTTAAAATTATTATTATGCTACATCTATTTTCTATTCACAGAGATTAATTTGGGGTTTTTGTTAGTTGGTTGGCCAGCCATTGCCTGAGAAATAGGAAGGGATCCACAAGGATCAGCACAGTCTGATTCCAAGCAATATTTCCAAAGGCTCTTAAGGAATGGATTTTTGCCTCACCATCTGTCACACCTGTAGGTATTAATTTGGTTTTCCAAGGAAACATCTCTTCAGTGAGAAACTTTTCTAAGACAGGTTGGGTGCATGAAATCAGTGATGGAAAACCTTCAATTAAACAAACATTTCAGCTCTAAATGAAGCCTGGCTGACTCAGTCTTGCTACATAAACATTGGTTTAAGCAGGAGCTGATGTAGGAAGGAATCAATAAACAGGCTAAATGGTCATGTCAATTTGCAAACAAAATTAAGAATTAAATGGAGAAACAACGATTTGTGCTACTCAAGGTCTGGCTCTAAGTCTCCTACAGAGCAAATATCAGCCAAACAAATACCAGCAATGGTAACTTGGAGGTTCTAATGCTCATTTAATATTTCTGTACAATAAAACAATCAACATCCACTCCCTGACAGCCCAGAGACCAAGACACTTCCAGCAGTGAAGCAAAATAAAAAAACTTGAATGGATCAACCCTGTTACCTGTGGTGTCCAAAAGCACACCAGGCTAACGCATAGATAAATAGTCAGAATATCTTTATTGGAGCTTTATAAAAGCAATTACTGAGTAAGATAACCAGGGTTCCCCGTGCCCTTCCCAGAAACCTTTTTTTGGTAAAGGCAGAAGTATTAAAAAAAAACTATTAAAAAAAAATTCAAGATGCAGTCTGAGCTTCCTTTTCAAAATCTCAACCTAGATAATAATTTCCAGCCTAATAATCATAGCATTGACTTGGGAAGCAAAACTAAAATCAAATTCCTAGTGAAAAGGGCTGAAATTGTGTTCCCTGAATTCTGAGGTGGTGGAATCAACGTGTCCATGAACATGGATACAGCAGCATCATAATTTCCCTTAATTTTTTCATTGATAGGAAGAATTAAAATGTAAAAGCATTTGACTAAATGTAAATGAATTTACGTTTTTCCCCTGTGCTCCTTTCATGAGAGATGGAATCTGCCCCATCTGTGAAGTCTCTGGCACAATTCACTTGACCAGAGCATTCAAAGGCCACGATGACCACCCTGGAAGTGCTCCTTTCTCTTCCTGGGTTCCCCAGGGGAACTGTTGGAATCCAAAATACAGACAATCCTCAAAATCCAATTTGATTGATGTTTTGAATGGAGTAGCTTTTGAGGAAAGCCTTTCTAAAGCCTTTTACCTTTCTAAAACACAGCAGTTTCAATTCCAAGCAGAAGGCAGCACCAGGAACAGCCACAGTTCCTAAAGTTCCTCTTACTTCCCAAAAAGGTGTTGAGAACCAAACTTTTTGGCTGTAATTAGTGTCACACCAACAACTCCAGGCCCTTGGTGGGAAGTGTAAAGTTCCATTGCAGCACCTCTGATGGGTCCCTTCCAACACTTTTCTGAACTATAGAACTTCTCGTGTCGTTTTTTGTTTCTCTTTTTTTCACTCATCCTACTGTAGAAATTCAAAATAAACCAGCAAAATGTGGGAAAAGTGCCCTTTTCTCCCCATTGACTGTGAAGTCAACATGAGCAGCCTTGGTGGAGACACCTGTGACAGTCTGAAACCATCAACCCTAAAATTTCTCCTCTTTTCTGGAGGTCTCTGGAGTCTGTGTTGAGTTGCTGATTTTCAGACTCCGTGGCCTCATCTTCACTGCACCTAAATTGGGATACATTTGCTCTCTCCCACCAGGGAATTGTCCAAAATGCTTCCTGAAAATCACCGATGGCTTGTGCTAATTGATGTGAACAAATCCAGGAATTGATTCAAATGCATGGCCAAAGCCATGTCAAAAACAAAATAATTCAGCTTCGTGGATAATCAAATCTGCCCTGGTGCTGAAAAGTTTGCTAGGCTGAAAATGTGACATTTCATTAAAAATCTAAAGGGCATTTTTGATCCCAGCCTCCAGCCCCCCCCCAAAAAGCAGAGGAAGCCAAATGAAATCAAGGGTATTGATGGGATTAAGCCATGTGCATTTACACAGAATACTCAGAATATTACACAGAATAAATTTAATCGGAATATTATCAGCTACAGAAGTCCAAGTGGCAAAACACAAAAGTATGGTAGAAAAACAAAAAAATCCACATCAAGAAAAATAAAATAAATAAAAAATAGAGACAAACCAGAAGCATTAAGTCTGTTCAAAGTAGAAAAAGACATTGTAGCATTCTGAAAATTTATTTAATGCTGCAACCACAAGAGTTAGAAATGTTCAGAGGCCTTTTCATCCCTTTATTACGTCACTTAATACAAAAAACTGCAACGGTTCCAACCTGCAATTAAACATCTTTCTCATCTTTCTCCGAAAAGCACAACTTTCTAAAGAAAGTGCTGCCTGAATGCAACCATTCCATCCATCACTGCAAATCACAACTAGAGAGATGTCAAAAAAAA
>VWZN01005198.1:96987-116550 GCA_013396955.1 Regulus satrapa | reverse complement strand
TTCTCCCCCCCAAAAAATTTACAAAAAAAAAAAAAAAAAAAAAAAAAAAAAAAAAAAAAAAAAGTGTTTATTTCAAAGCATATCCTGATTCTCCTGCCTGATGTCTTTGGCAATCCTGGCCAACCTTCAGGACTAGCTGAACACTTCATTCCACACTTAAATGGGGATGCAGGAGTTGTCTTTGCTGTGCTTCTCTGTATTCTAAAACACCAGGGGAGTTTTAATCCTCCGAGGTGGGAGTCCAGGTGTGACATGAATGGCAAACAACTTTGTGTGAGGGAGAACTAAAATATTCATATCAGAAGAAGTGGGGAAGCACAGAGCAGGAGCTGGGAGTACAGGATTAATTTCAGAGCATATCTGAGATGGGATCTGAGTGAATGTAGGCTGAGGAGACAGAGGCAGAAAGAACAGTGATGAATATTCTCAGCCAATGATTTATGTACTTGACGCAAAACCTATTTGTGAGGTTTAGGATTGCAGGGCATCAGAAGCTGAAACAGATCACTGGAAAGAGCCTTCAAGTTCTTGAAGCCTTCTCATGTTGACAATGAATTCAGCCAATTCTTCGAGCTTTGATTAATTTTCAAAAAAAGACTGAGTGTTACTGCTGGCTCTTTGATCCCGTGGAATTGCTTTTTCAAAGGTGAATAATATATTCAGTGCCCAGCTTTGAAGCACTTCCCTAATTTTCAGAGAGCATAGAAAATGTCCCTACTTTTCCCCAAGCGTGCTAATGGACTTCTTAATGAGTGAAGATCTGTCTTTGGTGTGACATCTAAATTACAGTTTTTCTACCCCCTCAGCAGCTTAGGGGCACCATTTTTGAATGGACTCTCAGGAAAGATTGTTTTTAATTAAATTGCACAAAGTGTGGCATGAGTAGGTTGCTAGAAATACTCCTCCCAGTGCTTGCTAAATCTCCTGTTGTCCAACACAAGTATATCAAAGCCCAAAGTGCCATTACTTTGATTTTTCTGCACAGATTTGGGGAAATAAGCAAATTATCATGGAACAGAGGAAATATAAAACAATATGATACTATTCTCACTGGACAATCCACTTAAGGTTTCAGTGCAGTAACCTTACAAGACATGAAGAAAATGAGTCTAAAAGTAAATGCAAGTCCAACATCTGTCTCTCTGAACTGTCTCAGGTTTTTAGCATTCTCATGGTTGTCATAGGTAATTTTTACTGTTCACTGTGTTCCAGGCAAGATTGTTGTTGTGTTAAGGACTAGACGTCCAAACACCCCTGCGAATTTGGACTCAAATTGGTCAGAAGCATTCAATCCAGTAAACAAAATCCTTTGTGTTATGATGCTCAAGAACGCAAAGCTCAATTCCTTGAGGACTGTCTACAACATTTCCTGAAATCTCTACGTTTTATGTGTAAATCTTGGGATGAAAGCACCCCACTGTGATTTCCAGTGAGAGTCAGGCCAGGTTACTTCTGAGACACTGGGAAACATTGATCCAAGGAATAACATTTTATTCTACACTCTTACACTTCTTGCTGTGGCAGAGAATCCTGTGCCAGATTGGATGTGCCTGCCTCAGAAAGCTCTGCTCTGAAAATTTCCTACATTTTCCTTTGTTATGGTGAGCAGGAGCTACTCTTCTCCTACAAAAACCACCTTTTTCAGCAGATACCTCCCAAGTTGCCATAATACGTCCCTGCACCAAACACAGAGCTCCCACTTTCTAGAAAGCCCCATAACCCCTGTAGACAGATTAGAGTAAAACCTTTGCACTCAAGGCATTGTGAGACTAATGACAGAAAATAAGCCGTAGACAACAAATTGCAAGTGATGCTCTGCCCACAAGGCTTTTCTTTAACTACGCCATGGTTTAATGTCTTCCTTTCTCTTAAAGCCTGAGGAAAACTAATGAATTGAAGCATCATCACTGCTCTTGATTTCTTGTATAGTTGTCTTTTTTTATTTTTTTTTTCTGTCCAACAGTGGCATTACTATCAGTGAGGCTGCATGATTATAAATTAATAACACCAGCCTCGTTTTTGTTCCTTTGGGGATCGTCTGTGGGTTACATCTGAAATAGGGCATGATGTTGCCTTTCAAACCCTGAAGTGTCAGTGATATTTCATCCCTGCACTGGTCTATGATAACGTGTCTGGGCTCCTGTGGTTGTAGCCCTGCCAACCCCAAATCCAGCAATCCAGAAGGAAACAAACTTTGAGCCAATGGTTTATTGTTCTACCTGTGAGTGTCAGTAGGATCGACTGCAGTGCCACCATGGGTATCAAAGAATCCCAGAATGGGTTGGGCTGGGTTGGAAAGGACCTTAAAGACCATCCAGATCCAACCCTGGCACCTCCCACTGTCCCAGGCTGCTCCCAGCCCTGTCCAGCCTGGCCTTGGGCACTTCCAGGGATCCAGGGGCAGCCACAGCTGCTCTGGGCAACCTGAGCCAGGGCCTGCCCACCCGCTGGGTGTCATTACCAGTGGATCAGGATCTCCAAAAGAAATAACAAAATCATGTTTTCTGATGACTTTTCACCCTTTTCAGGGGCAGCACTGCCTGCACCTGTTTGAGCAATTCCTCTGGCGTGTGTAAAACCAAGAGAGTGCCACCTCCCCAGGGGTGGGGTCTGACCTTCCCCAGCCACTGTAAATGAAGAACTCCTCCGTTTTTCCAACAGCTCTGTTGAATAATGGGGATTGAGGCTCTGGCTCAGCAGGTTTGGATTTACCAGAGGAGAGAAGACAGGAGATGCAGCAGCTTTGAGCTGCAGGAGTCTGGCACACTCACTCAAAAATGACTCAATGTCCCTCGTTCCACCTGTGTTTCACCTCAGACCAACTTCTGGAAAAAAGATAACTCTTGCTCCTCTGAATTTTTTACAGAACTGATTCTCTGTGTTTCTAGGATTCCAAATTGTTCTGGCATGAAGTGGGAGTTAATTTAACCCACCACTCCTCAGTGCTTTTTTTCTCAGACATTTCAAATTTTTTGGTTTGTTTGGATTTTGGGTTATGCCTTTTAGCATAGCCTTTTAGCAGAGGACTCAGAGTACATGGTATAACATCACCTCAGATTGCCACAATTTATAAACACCAAACTTCAGAATATTCCAAATACAAAATTATCACTGTAACAGAATCCAGGGATTCCAGAAAGCAGAGGAATGGCATTTTTCATGTCCACTGAATCCAAATCCACCTTTATGAACTGAAACAGTGAGAGATTTATGGAGCAATTATTTTGTTACTTCTACTCAGAGGATTCATTTGTTCTGTGGGCAAACTACAAAGCTAAAGGTCTGTTTAAATGCAAAGTGATGAGCAGGGACCCTATTAATACCTGAAAATCTTCATTTCAGAATTGAGTCACTATAGTTGAAGAGCAAAAGTACTATTTTAAGAGTCACTCATGCTGATTTATAAAATGTATTTTGAATTACCCACTGGAGTAATATAATGCATGAAAAAATACCATGTCTTAACTTTCTTTTCAATCAGTGCCCCTAATCCTCTTTCTGTTCTAATATTAGCATGGATGAACCAACTCTGGGGGCTCATAATTAAGATGAGTCTGTCTGTGCTACTTTAAACCCCAAATATAGGCAGAATTTTTAAGGGTTTTTTAAAGATAAAGTTATGCTCTAATTTTTGCCCCTTAGTAGATATTATTGCTCGGATGGAATAGTCTGCATAACTTCCAGTAACATTTCTGTGGAGACTAAAAGAAATCCTGGCTGCTGTGCTCACTGAAAACATTTTGAAGGCAAACAAATAATTTTTCTGAAATTGAAACGGCAACAGAAAAGCAATGTTCATATCTGCACTGACTTTTCCAAGTCATCAGAGGTTAACACAGCCTACAGTTTTCTCATAAAAGGTTGGAAAGTCTTCAGTCCATCATTTTCCATTAAAATCCCTGCTAACTGAGCCCTTGGCTTTGTCTTGGATAGCAGAGCTTAGAAAGAAGCAAGTGGCAAAACAAAAAAAGATAATTTCTATTCCATGTAAGACTCCCTATGGCTTAAAGATATATGCCAAAAGAGGCTTTGGTCCAGTATCCCGTTCTCTGAATACAGTTCAGTGGCTTTCTTCACTCAATTTAATACAGCTTCCTAAAGATGGGTGTGTAGAAGCATTTGAGACATCAAATAATGCATTTGATTCAAAAAATGAACTTGAGACTTCGACACAGGGCTGACAAAATTAATACAGAGTCTACACAAGAGGGCTGAGACACCTCTTAACATCCCAAACAGCAGCAACCATTTCTGGGGGATTGAGACACCCTTGAAATTCCCAAGGACGGCAAAAGAAGCTGAGCAAACAAATCACATGTAGACATTGACACGTAGTTTCTTTCTCAAGATTTATTTGTCTTTGCAGAGGAAGGCATTTTGGGGTTGTGTAGGTTATTGAGAAAATCTTCCCAGCCACAGGAGTTGTGATACAGGACTACAGGGGACATGGAACTTTCTGGAGGTCAAGCAAAACACATGGCAATAAATGGGACTAAATATCTGCAGCTAAGAGGATGAATTTAGATCCTTTCAACAACTGCTGTCTAGAAATTCATTTAGCTGTTTAAATGTACCCTTATCTGTGAGAAAAAATAATTCCTTAAGATTCCCTTAATAGTCAAGCCATTTTTTTTCCCCACATTTCTTCATCTGTTAAAATGAAAGCAGCTTCTCAGTCTAAGGTGTGTGAGACATCCTCAGATAACACATTCATAAAATTTTTTAATCATTCAGATTAAACTATGGCCAAGACTGCCATTTTAAAAATAATTAGTTTTAATTTTAGTTTGTTGATGGATAATAAATACTTCTGTGGTCAGGCTGTATTTAAGTTTGGAGAGCTTGATGTGAATAATCCCACAACTGGTAGATTCATCCAATTTTTTGACCAAAAATTTGGATGAATGGACATTTGGTCAATATTTGGTAAATATTTGAATATCCAAAGCCTGTGAACATCATCTAAGTTTTGTGGAAAATATAACTGGATCAAAATGTACAGTTTGGAGAAGAGTTGTTGTATAAACTGATTATTTTGGCACACTGAAGAATCCATATGGAATGTACACCCAGAAATGTACACAAATTAATAACTATTTATGATGACAGACTCCTCCTGCCATTTATATGTTCTATTTGCAAACAAAAAACAAACAAACAAAAAAACCCCCCAAAAAAACCCAAACCAAAAACAAACCAAAACAAACCCAAAACAAAACAATTCAGGTGGGGTTTTCACATCCTCAGACCTCAAAGTAAAAAACCACAAAGTACACCTTTTTTTTTTTCTTTTTTCTCACTCTGATAATCACAGAAGTTCTGGGGGCTTTTTTGTCTTGCTCTTGCCAAGGTCACGGGAATCCATCCAGAATGCAAAATATTCCAGCAGGTGGTGAAAGAGGAGGCTCTCTGCTTGGAACACAACGAGTCTGCCTTACCTGATCCTAAAGGTAAGGGGCTTGAGGGGCTTTCCCTGCCTTGGAGTGTCTCCATTACTGAAGGGTTTTTGGTGCTTGCTTTACTTACATCCAAAACTCCAAAGAAATTCCCACAGAAAGCACTGAAGTCCCCACAGAAGTTTTATTGTGTTGGTGAAAATATTATTTGAAAGAGAACAAACAAACAAACAAAAAAAAAAATATCCCAAATTCTTCAGTACATTGCATTTTAATGTTTTAAACATAATTTGTTTGCTTGTAAAGATTTATTGTGGTGGTGTTCAGAATTTTGTCACATGCTGAGATATAAATTTTGAAAACTAAAATGAACACATAACACAGCCTATAAAATATATTTGGAGTGCTGTGTAAGGTGTTCCCTCCTGGGATTCTGGCATTGGGGAAACATGCTTAGAAATAACTCAAAATGGGATTTCAAAGTGTTCAGGATCTTACAAAAATTTTTTTCATATTTTATTCTGGTCAGCTTTGCTTAGAAAAAAATTGAATCCACCTCAGTGAAATTTTTCAGTTCCATGAATTTTAAGGTGTTGGTTTTGTGCAGGGGAACGATGAGACAAAGATGCCTCATGCATTTGGTTGGGACAGAATTATTGGAAGCACTTGGGAGTCTGCCTTTAGCACCCTGGTAAAAATCAGAGTCTAACACCAAAATATCTCCTTTGTCTTTCATATTTTTCTGCAGAATTCACGTGTTCCGTATCCCTCTTCTAGTTTCCTGTTTTATTTTGGGGTTATTTCTCACACACACTGTAATAAACTCCAAAATACCTCTTGGACACATTTTGCACTTAGGACACACAGTAACCCACTGCAAGAAATGCTGGTATAAAATAGGCATTTTCAAAAATTATTTGTTACCTCCATTACAGGATGTTATTCCAGGCATCTTCCTCTTCAACACAAAAATAATGACACTATTTTAGAATCCTGTTTGTAGCAAAAGAAATAAAAATCCTCAAGAATTCTGTTAAACTTTTAAAAAATATTCTGCCTTGCCCACTCCGAGCTTCTCAAAACTTTCCTTTCCAGCTTTTATTCTCCGGATAATAAAATACTTAAATTAAAGTCTGTTCCGATATTTTCAGCCCTTCTCAATATGCATTGAAATTAAATAGTAGAGCTGGAAAAACAATTTATCCCAAATATTTGATCTGGAGGATAAAACCACATGAAGATAGGTAAAAGTCCATTGCCTGTGTTTCAGTTTTCAGGAGCTCAGTGACACGAGCAGAGGGACCACAGTTTGTAGAGTTAAACCTCAGCAGTCACAGAGAATGGGTGCTGGAATCAGTCTGTGTGCCAGAGTTGTTAATCTAAAATAGTTCCACATCATTCTTGTACAGAGAAGTGCCTAATGAATGCCACCAGCAAAACCCAGGGTGAAATTCCTCTAATTTTGGAGCAGATGTGTAAAATAGGTCGAATGAATCGTCTTAACTACACTTTTTTACTTTTTTTTTTTTTCCTTCACTGTCTAAAAATTCCTGAATTACTGAACAAGACTTAATGGTGTCAAAATTCATAGATACAACTTCTACTGCGGTTGTCTTTAGGTAGTCTTGGGTGGCTTGGACCCCACCAATCTCTTGAAAACCTCAGCAATAAAAATTCCCTCTCAGCACCTGCACTCAGCAATTTCTTTGATATAACCTGTAGAAGTCACTGGAAAGAAATAATTTCTAAGACTTAAGACATACAGGTTCTGTTCCTACACGAGGTCACAGAAATACAATCTTTTTAACTCCACATTGCCAAAATAAATAGATTTTTAGACCCATCTCCTCAGACCTGCCAAACCTTTCCAGGAAGGACCACTTCAACTATTAAGCGTAAGTGTGGGGGCCACTGCATGTCTCAGTGGGACTGGTATTACCTGGCTTCATTAATTTGACAATTAGCAGCTGAGTTTCGGCTGTAATCATCAGTGAGAGCCAAGTATTTGCAGGGTGTGATTCATCCTGTCCTCAGGAAGAAGCCACCAATATTTGGGATGAATCAGTGCTGGAAGCCTCTGTCTCTTTGTGTTGTTCACAAAGGGGACATAGCTGAGATTAGCTGACATATTTGAGGCTATTAAAATTACAGCTCATGAATGAAGGCCTCTTTTTTCCTTGGAAAATTTGGTATACCAGGAATTTCATCCTCCTAAAGGGTGATGTGAGGATAATGCTGTGGGAGATTCTCAGGACTATCCTTTTGAAAGCCAGAGAGTAACTTTGCTCAGCTACAGGCAAGTATTGCTTCCACATTTCAACTCGACAACTTTAGATTTGCCTCGTCATCCATCAGAGGCAGCAGAAAAGAATCATGGAAGAGAAATAACACTTCCCAACCCAACCCCCTGCTTTATATCCCCCATCATGACTGCCTAGAGAGTAGTTTTGGTTAGAGCATGATGCTTTTTTTTTATTGTTTCAGGCACATTTACATGCTGGAATTTTTCCTGCGCTGCCCCCACGCCCTCTTTGCCAAGAGCTTGAAGTCTCAGTTGTGATGCAGCTGTGACAAAGCTGTGATTCGCTGAAACTTCTGGAAACTCTTTGGAGGGGACTCAGAGCCTGGGTCATCAGCCAGCAGTCTCTGCTTGAGGGAACATCATGAATTCCAATCAGACCTACTCCCAGTGATGGTTTTTTATAATGCTGAGATGTTCTCCTAGTTTGGGATGTGTTTAATCCCTTTGGAAATCCTTCCCAAAAATGTCATTGATTCCCTAAGACTGGGACTTCAGCCCTCATTTCTTTTGAGCCGGGTGAAATTGGTAGATTTTAAAGCATGAAATAAAGAGGTTAAGGCTGAATTTTAGTCTGATGTATTTCGGTTAGATTCTGTAATGAGGACTCTCAAGTAATGAAAAAGGAGTAATGAGAAATCTCAAGTGCTAATCATTATTCAATGCTTTTATTTTGGTGGCTTTTGTTTTGACAATAGTAAATAACTCTGATTTATTTGACTTTTGGACTGTGTCTGCTTGAATTTCAGGTACATTCTCTCATGAGATAAGAAGGGGGTAAATCCAGCTGGAATATCAAGTGTGAGCAAGGATGCATTCAAGAAGAAAAGGAAAACACATCTTACTGTGGCTCTTCTTGCATATGAATGAGTGGGAAGGCCACAGACAATCTCATTGTGGAAGATAAAATGAGTGATGTTCTCTGTGATTTTCTTTATTTAGAAACACTTTTTTTTTTTTTTTTTCCTTCAGGATGTGCCAGAGATTGGGATGGTTTAACCTGCTGGCCCAGAGCCACTTTTGGGGAAGTGGTTAGAATTCCCTGCCCACGATTTTTTGAAGAATTCACCAGTACTCACGGCAAGATACTTTTTCTTATTCTTTTTATCCCTATTATTTTTTTTTTAAATTTTTTAAAAATTTGTAGTGAATTCTAGTAGTTGAGGATTTCTTCATATTATTCTGTTTTACAATTCTCTTATGTCAGCCAGCATTCAGTAATTATTCAGATACACATCTTGGCTTGTGGCCAATATTGACACTCTTATGTTTTGTGTTGTGCTCCACTGAATTGTTTAATTCCTTCAGCGATGCAAACACGATGGACAAGAGCACCATGCTGCTAAATTTATGAAGGGATATGTCATAGAATCACTGATTTATAAAACTGTACATTAGTTAATATTAGAAAGACCCTCCTGAGGTCATCCAGTCCTCCAGTCAGAGCAAGACCAAGATCAAAACTTGTGTGGAGCTTCCAGTCTGGAAAAGACGGCTCAGGTCTTTGCCCAAAATCCCCAAATATGTTGTAAATGTATAATTTGATTTCCTCTGTGGAAGGAATGAATTTGCAGAGTTGATTTCCCATATGGAATGCACTACATATTCCTACTACTGCATTCCCATATGAAGTCCCACTACATCTTGAAATGACTGGGAACATGTCCCTCAGTATTTTAAAGGATAGATATATAGAATATTGTCATTCTTATAGCTAATCTCACTGAGCATGACTAAACCAGAAAGTCCCTAATTTAGCAATTAAAGGGGTAATAAGAAATTGTTGCTACTCATCACAGCTTAAAGAACAGCAGCACCAGCCCCCCTCGTTAATTTTCTGCTGTGTTTTCCCACTGAAGGTTTCCTGCAGAGGAACTGTACCCAGGAGGAATATTGGTCAGAGCCATTCCCACCATACACCATTGCCTGTGGGTTTGATGAAGGTTCCAGTAAAGGACCTGAGGATCAGGTGGGGTTTGATTTCCTGCTTCTGAGCATCTTCAGAGCAAAATTTCCTGAGTAGCTCCACACTCAGTGGAGTCCTGAGTTCTGTCAGGACCCACTAATTACCCATTTTCAGTGCTAAACTCAAAATTCTAGGAATATTTAGATCTTGTTTTGACAAGATAGGTTTAACATAAAACAAGAGAGCAGCAATCAGCACTTTCCCCTTCATCCAAATATTTCCTCTTGGTGTTCAACTCATGCTTAGTTCCCCTGTCCAAACTAACAAAGGCTTTGGTTCTCTGACAGAGGTGATGTAAATCCTCATCATGTACACGTCTCCCAGGAAAGCCCTACCCAGAAGTCCTTGGGGATTTTTTTTTTTTCCCAAGGAAAATTATTTTGGATGCCTCCTGTATTTTTTCGAAATTTTTTGTTTTGTTTTGTTTTTTGCATCATAGAAAAATATTTCTTAACTTTATAGCCTANCATCTTCCAGGGAAGCCCTACCCAGAAGTCCTTGGGGATTTTTTTTTTTTCCCAAGGAAAATTCTTTTGGATGCCTCCTGTATTTTTTTGAGATTTTTTGTTTTGTTTTGTTTTGTTTTTGAGTCATAGAAAAATATTTCTCAACTTTATAGCCTGGTGGTCAACACACATCCTTAGGAGAAACTCTTGGATGCCACTGAGTATTTCCACACCTTATCTCAGGTATTCACTGGAGCAGGAAGTTAATATTTTCCCTATCTGAAAATCACCATTTGTGCTCAATTAAGCTTCAGAATTCCTTTCACTTCCACATCTTCATATTATTCAAATTTCCACTGGAGTTTATATCTGGAGCTCGATGACTTTCTATAAATAAGTATATTTTTACTTTGCACTTTGGGGAAAGATAATGCTTTGAAAGCTTAAATTAAATGCTTAGAAAACTTAAATAACTGCTTAAAAGCTTTCTAGAAAGGTGCTGGAAAATAATCTGAACAGTTCAGAAAAGGTGCATGTTTCACAACAGGATGTGTATTCTGGAGCAGAGTTCTCCAGCCCCCACGGGGCTCTCCCACAGGGTTAAACTCACTCTCCAGGTGGCTTTCTCCAAGCAGCTCCTGGATTATGCCAGACCAGGCATAGCTTCTGGCTGGTCTAGGCTAAAATCAAGCAAGGAGATATATTATATTTCTATTTTAACATGATAGCAAATTTCTGCACAGCGCTGCTGTCTGTGCTCTGGCTGTGTTCAGTTTGTTATTCCAGCCAAATCCACAAGGTTTGACTACAAAAAGAGGATGAGATCAGCAACCTCTGCTGCACTGCACACATAGTGAAGTGAGTAAAACCCCCAATTGTGTCCTAAGAGAACCACTTGTATTTTGTATGTGCAATGAACACTTACAATAGCTTTTGTATTTAGTGTTGTTTCTTAACCAATCCTGCAAAAGCAGACAAAACTAATTGAAACACTCTACTATCAAATCAAATACAAATTTTAAATTTAAATTCTAAATTGAAATGTAAATTTTAAATTTTAATTCTAAATTTCCTCTGTGTTTTGAAAATACTGTATAAAAAATGAGGAGTATTTCAGAACCACCAGGATGATTCCTATCATGTCAGGGTTACAAGATCTCTTTATGGGTCTACTTAAATTTGCCAATCTGTTGCCTCAACCTAGAATTGCAGCCTTTTGGATAAACAGATTTGGGATCAATTAGAGAACAAAGTGTCCACTGGATTTATAAGGAGGAAATTTGCCTGGGTTCAGAGAATTTATTTTCTTGGGATTTTAAATAGTTAGGTGGTCTTGCAGTACATCATAATAAAATTTTCACAGTTAAAGCTAAGTAAACAAGCTTTATTTTTATTAGGATGTAGGATTAGGATTTCTTAGGATGTAGGTATTAATTGAAAACAAGTGAATTATGAACAATTTACAGTGGTACAATATACAGCGAGGAATGAATTGTTTGTCCAGAGAATTAAAGACTGTGAGATGATTTTCTTGGCTTTAACTTACCTTCACAACATGATGTAACTCTTTATCAATGTTTCAGCTTCTTCACTTGTAATTTCAGAGTTTTATTTCTCTTTCAGCTATAGCTGTTTATGAAAATCAATATTTATTGAATCTGGCCCAGGTCTAAAGTAACAGCTTCACAAATCTCCCACCAGAAGGTTTCAGTGCTCCGGAGTTTTAATGTACTGACATGACACAAATCAAAGTTAATATTTTCCTGTTGAACATGCTCAGAGGGGTCAGAAGATCCTGTGGGCTGTGAAACTTCTCTCCTGTGTAGGGTTAAGTAGGACTCAAAGGAAAATTTTGTCCTTTGAGACAAAGGTGGAGGGAAAATCCTGAAGCAGATCTCGAGCATGAAAAAGTAGCACAGAGATTGTGGGACTGACCAGCAAGGGAAACATGTCCCAGTGGAATGAACACCCCAGAGTGCAGCCAGCACACCACCTGCATTGGGCTGTGTCTCTTTTTCCCACAGAAATCCTATTATTCTGCATTTTGGCGTGTCTACACCGCTGGCTATGCAGCGTCTGTGACTTCGCTCATTACAGCACTAATTGTCTTTGCTGCCTTCAGGTAAATATAAATGGGCTTTTTCTCAGGATGCCTTAAGACAATTTCTCTCAGATCCTCTGTGGTTTTGTTTTGCGTGATTTTTTTTATGGTTCTTTTCTAATCATTCTCAGACATAACACCTTTGATGGTGATGGGGCCTTCTCTACTCGTTCTGCAGTACTTCCCTGCAGATATTAAAACAATCAAGCTGGGAAGTCTCTCTTAATCTCCTTCATGACACCATGCTGTGGAAAGGCGCTAACTTTAGATAGTTTTTAACATTTTTATCATTCCTACAATGTGTAGCAGGAAAGACTCTGCAGAAACAGTGTCCCATGCCCTAGAACCAGTTTTCTAAATTGTCCATTCCCTCTGGGAAAGACCATTGCTTCCATTGCTGAGAGCTATAAAGAGAGATTTAATTAAATTTAAGTGCCTTATTTGATGATGCTGGTTATTAGGAGGTGGGTCTAGGGTCTGGCTGAGCAGAGAGCAGTTCCCTAACTGGAGTGGGTTGGCAGTGGCAAAGAGACTTACAGAGGGACCCAGGAGAACTGGGTGACGTGTCCAAACCTTGAGTGAGATTCCTTCATCTCAAGGCAAAATGTGCACAGGGCAATCTAGAGAAAGGGAATCATAGAAATGTTGGGCTGGAAAATCTTAGAGAGTAAGTCCAGCTATTAATCCAGCACTGCCAGCTCCTTCACTGACCCACGAGCCCAAGAACCACAGCTCTGGTGGTAGCTAAAACTCTCTGTGCTCTAAATACCCACAGAGCTGGGGACCCACCACTCCCCTGGCAGTCTGTGCCGGTACTTGACAGCACTTTCCATAAAGACATTTTCCCTAATATCCAATGGCAACCTCCTCTAGCACAGCTTGGGTCTTTCCCTCTTGTCCTGTTGCCTTGATGCCAGCTCCACCCGGCTGTCCCCTCCTGTCAGGGAGTTGTGCAGAGCCAGAAATTCTCCCCGAGTCTCCTTTTCTCCAGGCTGAGCCCCTTCCCAGCTCCCTCAGCTGCTTCTCATCAGATTAATACAGTTTAGGGAACTGCTCTGGCAGCTATCCCACAACACATGACTGACACCAATTCAAACCTTTCTTTGACCCAAAAAGGGGCTGAAAAGCCTGATACAAACTTGTTCAGAAAAAAAAACAAAAACAAAAACAACAACAACAAAAAAAAAAAAAGGTATGAAGAATAATTAAGATGTATTATCATAATCCAACACAAGAGTCCCACAGTTACCCTCTGGTTCTGGTATCTCCTTTAAATGTGTGGTGAGCCGAGGACAATTATCCTGGATTTTTTTTTTTTTTTTTTTAGCTGAAAAAGTTAACAATTTCTCTGCTTCCTCCTGTCTTGCTGCCTCTCAAATAGTGACAGATCATTTACTGCTTTGCAAGGCATCTGCAGTGCCATGTGTTCCTGTTGGACTTTCGATGAGACCATGAGACATTTCTCTCAAGGAACAATTTTTATTTTCTCTTTCCATGCCAGAAAATTCCACTGCACACGGAATTACATCCACATGCACCTGTTTGTCTCCTTTATCCTGAGAGCAGTTGCTGTGTTCACCAAAGATGCTGTTCTGTTTGCAGATGAAACTATGGACCACTGCCTCATGTCAACGGTACTGACCTTCCCCTCTCTCTCACCCTTGACTGAACATTTAATTATTTACCTAATGGCAACAGGGAGATCTTCCCCTCCTATTTCTCCTATTGTTAAAACTGAAATCTTTAAACAAACAATATTATGCAAATCCAAAGACCAAGTGCTAAGGCTGCACTCGGCTTTGATATTTAGGTCTGTTGACTCAAGTGAAACTCAAACAATTTCTACCAGTAAAGAATTAAATCTATGAGAAAAACCTCAATATTTCCCTTTCAAAAATTTAAAATATAGTCAATTTAAATTACAGAACCCCAAACCTACAGAAATTTTGTTATTTCTTCATTCTTGTGTGGCAACATTAAATTTACCTTCATTTTATAGAAACCAATCATAACAAGAGTAGACCTAAAAACTGTTTTTGTTGTGTTTTTTGTTTGTTTGTTTGATTGGGTTTTTTGTTTGTTTTTTGTTTGTTTGTTTGTTTGTTTTCTTTTTCCTCTGCATTTCCAGGTTGCCTGTAAGGCTGCTGTGGCCTTCTTCCAATTCAGTATTTTAGCAAATTTCTTCTGGCTTCTCATTGAAGGGATTTACCTGCAAACCCTGCTGCTGCTGACCTTTGTTTCCAACAAGAAGTTTGTGTGGTGGTTCATATTTACTGGCTGGGGTTAGTATCCCTTCCTCTCTGTGCTTTTCAAGATCTCTGGTTGCTTGCAGAACTGGATTAAATCTGTGTTTTGAGGTAGAACAAGCCTGTCAAAGGTGACACTTCTTAGAGGGAAGTTCCTAATTCAGCCAGTGCTGCTGTATTAAAGCCACATAATTGCATTGCCTTTTAAATCTTAGTTGTTTTCACCATGGTGGTGAATAATCCAGGCCTCAAGAGGATGAGTGAGATGGCTGGATAATATCATAGAAATATGTTTAATTCCTCCCCTGACTGAACAAGTTTGGGTACCTTTTTTTTTAGCTAGGAGAATTTGACAGATTAATCTTAAATCATGTGAGTCCAGGCCTGGGAATCAAATAATTCTATTTTTCTTTTATTTTCAGAGATCTCCCGACTTTAAGAAATCTTTTGAGGTTATGCAGCAATTGATGTTATTTCTGATATTCAGAATAGGAATGTGAAATAAATAAGATCTCTTTCACCACTCAAAATTATTTATTGTGACTCAGATATTCCCATGTCTCACCTTGGCTGGTCTAAAATGCAGGCACACAAACCGAGTAATTACAATGACATTTTTTGACTTAGAAGTGAAATCCAAATTATCCTGAATAAATATTAATTTATCCTTCACCTTCAGATTTTTAGACTTTATTTAATGTAATTAAATTTCTTTGGAGCTATTCCAAATAGGGTTGTCTGAAAGTAGACTCTGAGTCCTTGATTAATCATGGCAAACTTGAGATAAGAAAGCAAACAACTCAATTAATGATGTGGTGATCCTCATCTCCTTCTGTAATCAGTGGAAGGTGAGAGATACCTCGGGGTAACTCACATTTTAGGTGATGTGGAGAGAAATATTTCTTTTCATTAATTAAAAAACTAACTTGAACTTAACATGGTCCCAGCTTAAAGGACTTGAGCAAAGGGCTAAAATTTGGAAGGACAAGTTCCGGGCCGTTCCCTCAGAACTCAGTTGATACTTAGGAAGAAATTCCAAATATTTCTGTAGATCCATCAGTGGAAATGTCACCTACTTAACATTAGAGTCCCTGTTGTGGCACCTTTGAAAGCTACTTTTTCTTTGGAAATTCGATTCCACAGGGGGAGAGAAAAAGAAATGTCTGCTTTCTAGCCCTTAAAAAAACCCAGTCAAAAATGTAGAAGGATGAAGGGATAAGCAGTGAGCAGATAAAGTGATGGTAGAAATCACTGGATCCTGGATTCAGTTAAACGTTCATGGAATTCTTATCCACTGATTGGTCTAGAGTGATTAGTAGAGGGTCTTTAGGACAAAAATATGATCTCTTCCAGCTGCTATAGGAGTATTTGTCACCATAATTTACATAAAGGAACCCTGGCTAAATAAATGCTTACTCTAGCCTCATAAGTGCTTGTAATTCCTATCCAGACCTTCAGCTAATTATTTGCATTTATTTCTGAAAATGTACTTTCACAGCATCCCCTATTCTCCTTTGCCTCGATTTCATCCTCCTGCCCTTTCATTCCTTTCTTTTTTCCTTTCCCCGAGCTGCAAATTAAATTCTTTCATAAAGTTATTGAAAATTTCCTGCCCCATAATTTGACCTTCCATCCAACCTGCTGCACTGTGAACCTGTTGGAATGAAGATTCCATGGGGCATGATATTCAGTCCAGTCATTTTGTTCTTGTTGATTTGCTCAGGAGCTCCTGCTGCTGTGATGTTTGCCTGGGTCCTCACACGAATCCATCAACAGAACACTGGGTAAGTCAGAGCTGGGATAAGGAACACAAGGTCTTCCAGTTTTTTAGGGTTTTCTGTTCCCCTGGTGGGGAAAAAAAATACCTGTACAGAAAAAGGTAAGGGGAAAAAACTCTCGTGGCACAAAGTTGTACCTCTAATTTTTACAGCTTGTACATAAATAAGTGAGAATCTTGTGATTTTTATGTCCATACATAGTGTAATAAAACTTGAAAATATCATGTTTTCTACTGAAATTTCATTTAAGTCCTTGAAATAATTGTATTTTAAGAAAATTGCTGTTCCTGTAGAAAGTCAACTATAGATAATTGACACTAATCTATTCAAATAAGAACTTCCCAAACAATCTATGTTATCTTGAGTAGTTTCTTCTTTGTTTCCATTCAATTATTTTATCTTATTTTTATCTGTGTCTTTCAACATGAGTTCCAGATAGAAAGATTGTTTACTGTAAGCTACTCTGAAGCTTTCAGATCATTACACATCAGCTGGAAAAAATACTATTTTATATTTTTATACCTACCTGCTTAGAACTTGGGAGAGTTAAATAAGAAGTTGAGTTGAGAGTGGTAAGAAGAGCAGGAAAGAAGCCTGAAAATACAAATGAGGGGGGTTGTTTTGTTTTTTGTTTGTTTGTTTTGGGGGGTTTGTTTTTTTGTTTGTTTGTTTTTTGGTTTTTTGTTTGTTTGGGTTTTTTTTGGGGGGTTGGTTTGGTTTTGGTTTTTTTTTTTTTTTTTTTTGTTTGGTTTTTTTTGTTTTGTTTTCTTTTTAGTTTGCTTTGGCTCTTCAATCTGTGATTCTTGCTGATTATAAACACATGTTAAAATAAAAACCAGGGAATTTTTGGCAGTGATTTAAAACTCAGTGCCCCCCCTCCTTTCCTTTCTGGTGTCAGAAGTGCTTTTGTGTGTTGTGGGAAGCTCCCATGGGACAGATGAATACCTGGCTTTGTTTGCTGTTTCAGATGTTGGGATGACGATGAAAATGGAGTGGTGTTATGGATCATCAAAGGCCCCATCCTGCTGACTGTATTAGTAAGATTTTTCATTTTCCCTCGAGTTTTGGTGTGTAGATAATTTTATCTACTGTGCTTTTAAAATGAGTTCTTATGATCATAACTTAAGACAGAAAACACCTCTCTTATCCACAAATTTTTACCACCTGAATTTAGGGAGGGAGCAATCTGGTTTTTAGGTCTGTATCTGGTATAATCCCTGTCATAAACAATGACGAGTACAGGGGGGACTTCTTTAGACCACTTAAAATCTAAATTTAAAATCTAAATTTAAAGTTCTGACCAGAAGCACAAGGCATTAATATCAGAAATAAAATGACATTACGATGTGTAGGTCTACAATAATTCAACATAACTTTCATTATATTTTATGTACAACTATATATTGGTGGGAAGGATAATTATTATTTCTAAAGCTATTGATGTGAGCTGAGAACAGATGAGCATTTGTTTATAGCAGTGCAATTCCCTAAAAGTGGAGATATTTTTGTTATTTGTATCAGCTGAAGGCATGTCCTAGATTGCAATAAATTCACAGATTTTGTCTTGTCTTTACAGATTAACTTTATTATATTCATTAATGTGATCAGGATTCTAGTCCATAAATTGAAATCCCAAGAGGGAGGAGGGAGCCATTCAAGCCACTTTGTGTAAGTTTTTCTGGGTCTCTTAGGATTGACCTGTTTTAACTGCTGTACGAAATTTTTTATGGGTAGGAGAACAGAATGTTCTACTCATCTTCTAATAGAAAGAGAAGAAATGACAATGTGAACTTTCTTTTTACATCCCAAATATCACATCTCGTTTTTATTTCATGGCAAAAAGGGTGGGGTGCATATGTCAGGGACAAAGAGAAAAGTAAAATATAAAGTATGAAACTTCAAAAGCTTGAAAGTGCAAACACTAAATGTCAGGTGATTAATCCACCTCACTCCCAGTCCTTTCCACACAAATGGCTACAGAGAGAAAGATGCAGATAGTTTCCTTTAAATTCTTTGCAGTAGCAGGACACAGTCTGTAACCAAGCCTAGCCCTGGCTGTCCCCAAACCCCTTCAGTCACTGGAGATCCC
This sequence comes from Regulus satrapa, assembly GCA_013396955.1. Lineage (NCBI taxonomy): Eukaryota > Metazoa > Chordata > Aves > Passeriformes > Regulidae > Regulus > Regulus satrapa. The sequence goes on along the minus strand of VWZN01005198.1, from coordinate 98,229 downwards.
ACCAGTGCAGTTAGAACACCCTTCCATAACTTCTCTGGATGCAGTTGCCTCCACTTGGAGCTGCTCTCGGAATTTTTTTAAAATATTCCAGCATGTAATTGCTGTCACTCACTCCCTGTTTCTAACAGTGCATTGCTCTTTAATTCTTGCTTTTCCAGGCGACTTGCAAAGTCCACGTTACTTTTGATCCCCCTCTTTGGGGTGCACTACATTGTGTTTGCATTTTTCCCAGAGAGCACTGGTCTGGAAGCTCGGCTTTATATTGAGCTGGGCCTGGGCTCGTTTCAGGTAAGATGGACAAAATGTTTAACAGCCCTGAGATGTTTGGTCTGTAACAGCACACTTGAGGCTGGTCATTAGAGCAGGATTTATTAATGCCTCCAAATTCAATGCACACATCCCATCTCACCCCTCAACCAGCTCTTCTGCTGCTTGCTCCCTTGTTATTTGAAATCTCTGAGTCAGACTTCATATGAGTAATGACCAAAAAATAAACACAACATCTACGTTTATAGAATAACAATGTCAGAAGGCCACGAAGACCAGTGTGTGGATTAAGGTGAACTGATTGAAAATTGAAATTTCACGTGTAATAACGATAAGAGGGGTGGTAAATAAGAGTACCTAATCACCTGCTCTGCCCTTACCCTTTAGGAGTAGTGAACCATGTTAATGTATCATTGTTTATTTTGCTGTTCCACTACGCAGGAAAACAGCATGGATTTGAGAGGGTCAGGGCCTGTGTGTGGTACATTTTGTACTAAACAGCTGAGATCTTTTCCCTTCCTCTTTCCCCTGCACCCCACCACAACCTGTCCACAAATGATTCATCTTCCATGCTTGCCTTATCTGAGGGAGAATTTGTTTGTAGGATACAGAAAACAGCAAGTTAATCCTTGTTGTCTCTGTACAAGAGCAATAATAAACACAAAATATCACCAGTCCATTGAAAAAAAATTAATTCTATTTATGAAAACTCAATAAATAGTGTCACACTGCCTGAACTCCAATAGAAAACTGGAAAATATTCTTTGATGTCTATATAAACTGCGAATGAAGCTTGATGCCTGTTACTGATTCTGGATTTTAAATCCATGTTTTTTTTCTCTCCCTACCTTCCCTGTCCTAGGGTTTTGTTGTTGCTCTATTATATTGCTTCTCAAATGCAGAGGTGAGTAGCAAGCACATGAGATTATCAAAACCTTTAAAACTCACAGTCCCCTCTTTTTTTTTTTTTTTTTT
>VWZN01005198.1:78881-91740 GCA_013396955.1 Regulus satrapa | reverse complement strand
AAAATAAAAAAATCAAACCCAAAAACTTTTGTTTTCTATGGTGCTGCAGCAAAGACAGCTTGTTAAGGTAACTGAAATTTCTAACTGAGAGTAGATTTTTAATTCTGATAATGTCAGTATTTTTTTTCTGAAATTTTGATTGATTTGGCTCCAAATTAAAATAAATCCTTCCACCAAGCAGCTTTATCTGTTCTACACATTGAGAGCTTCCCACTGAGGCATTCTAATGCACCCAGGGCAAGAATTATTTGAGTATCTGAGGAGGATTTGATCAATTGCAATTGAAAATACAACTGAATTCAAGGCTCCTTGGTGTGTTGACACATGTACTAATTGAAGTTTTTCTCAGTGAGATCAAGTGTCTGGGATTTGGAGCAAATGCGTTCTTGCGTGGTATTTTGTCTTTGAAATAATGCATATTTACAAAAAGTAAAAAAAAAAAATCTGCCTAAAATAAATAAATAAATAACTTAGGCTACATAAAACATTTAGAAATCAGAGGTTTTTTCTAGATTTCCTGCTCTGCATTTGCTTTTGATTTGATTTCCATGAATAGGGAGACATTGACTGGTGCAGCCATTCTGCATATGGTGAGAAGGGGAGACACATCCTGTGCCCCATTATCCAGCCCTCAAAAAAAAAGAAAAAAAAACAAGGGCTGAGACAGCCTCAGGTCATGGTGGAAATCCATATGGAGAGCATTTACAGTGATTTGAAACGCAGCAAAAATGAAAATATATAGCTCTGGCCTGTCCTTCCCAACTCCCCAGCTGCCCATGGCTCCCTTTGCTGCCAGGTCCTGCCTCAGAGATGCTGTGGGATGCTGCTCTCCAGCCCTGCTGCTCCCTGACACATCTCTGACCTCAGTTTCCCTACCTAAATGTGTGTCCATTTTCCCATCAAAGCACGTGCCTGTACTTTGGCTAAACAAAGAGTTAAAAAATGCAGCCTGTGTGGGGGTTTCATGGATTCATGAGGGACAAGGGGGAAATATCAGAAATAGCTCATCTTCCTTCTGGGGAGTCCTCTGTTTCAGGGGTTTGGGCTTGATGCTTTAAAAATTACCCTGATGATAAAATTCTTCAGGTTTGCTTTGACTATAAAGGAATTTGAGGACAACAGAATTTCTCCTCCTGTTTATACCCTGTAGGAATAATACTGAGTCCTCAGAGGATGTGAGGATCAAACCCAGAGACACAGGGGGGGTTTACAAAGTGTGTTACATTTGATTTGGTGATATTAATCCACGTTCCTCTTTGGTACTGACGCAGGGAGATAAATACCAGTGCTTTATGGAAAAGGAACAATGAGCATGGCAAAATTTCAGTCTTGGTTGGTCCAGGACTGATTGCCCAGCACACTCCAGGATCTCCTTGCCATGAAGAAGCCAGGGAACCCTTATAGCCCAAAGAGGTTCTGCTTCAGGAAAATAATACACTACCCTGTAAGTTCACAGACAAAGAGTTCTCTTTGGTGCAATTTTATATCAGAACAGACGTTTACAAAATGATAATACATTTATTGTGTCATCTACAGCAGTATACATGTTAAAAACAATTTCTCAAAACACAAAAAAAGGTTAGAAAGCAGCAGTTGATATCTGTGTTTCCACCTCATAACAAAGCTGAATAACCCCAAGTCCCATTACCAATTAAACCAATTTTTGACCAAAAAAGGTCAGTATTAGACCCAACAGGCCAGTAACTTTGTACCTTGACACAGTCAAAAGCCAAAATACAGGTTTCCATCCAATAACTTGGTTCTTCTTGAGCTACAGCAGGTTGCATTGCCACTAAACTGACAAGTAGAAGGGAAAGAGAATGAACACACCAAATATTTGATTTTTACAGATTATACTGATACACAAAGGCCTCTTGAGACTTCTCTGCAAGCACAAAGTCCATTGGGAAAGGCATATGCAGAAGCCTAAGTAGTTTCAGACACTGAAGAGTGTCATATCACACAGTGTCATATCACACAGTAATTCTTCACACGGATGAATTCCCCAAAAGAAAGCCAATGGGAAATTGCAACTTGAATCATAAGAAGGTGAAAGACCATGAGGTTCAAAACATTGTTCAAGCTCTGCTGGTGTGTTTTCATACACAAAGTACAATGTGTATTTAGCTGAACTTAGCTCTTTAGTACAGATATACACGGAGCATCATTAACATCAGAGCATCCTCAGCTGCTACTGCATCCTCCATAACTTCATAACTTGTTCTTAAACGCAATTCTGAACTGGTTGCATGTGCCTGACTGCTGAAATCAGATGGTAAAATCCTCCTTTTCAAATTTTTTTTTTCTTTTTTTTAAACTGTGTGTGCACTATTACTATGGTTTGTTCCTGTGAAGTGCTGGTTGTGTGGACACAATCTGGCAGGGAGAACAAAGCATCCTGAAAACTCTCATTAAGACTTCCTAACTCTGCACCAAGCATCCACCTCCCCCAAATCTGGTTGGCAATATCCAACAGGAGTCAGGTCAAAGCTTTTCAAGACCATAATTTCTCAGAATGCATGAGACAGAACAATAGTGACAGGGCAATTTGCCAGGGAAAATTCATTTCTGTCCAGGCATCCCCAGAGTCAGCATCTGTCTCTAATCTGGTCAGGGAGATGTCCTGGTGGAGAGAAACAACCACCTGCAAAGTGTGAATCATCTCACCCTGGAGTAAACATCAAAAATGTTTGATGCTTTTCCTCTGAAATTGCTCATTTCTCTCCTGTGGCGAAAAAGGCAAAGTGGAGAAACCAGATTAAAGGAAGAAATCCTGACTTTTGATGTCTAGGTGATGTGAGTGTGTCCTCAGCCTTCTGCTCAGGAACACAGGATCTCTTCCAGAGGTTGAACTGAGCCAGAACCCCTAATGCCAGCAGTGCCAGATGCTGAAAGGGACACATCTAATATAGCCCTTGATATTCAACTCCTAAGGAAGAAAACTACTACTGTATTTATGTTTTCTGTAGTTTTCTACAGTTGCAGAAACAGGAGCCCAAGGAACTGTCTTCACTAAGATGATAAAGTCTGAGTTTGGGCTGAACCCCACTCTTTGAGTTTATCTGTTCCCTAGATACCCCCAGCTACGACTTAGGGACTACAGCAGACACCAGTCCTGCCTGGATGCCAAGCAGGATCCCACAAGGTGTCTGTGTATCCTGTTCTTAGCCACCCTTTAGACCTTACATGCTGTGACGGCTCTGCTGAGGTCTCAGTCACTGCCCTGCAGTGTCACAGAGCACAGCAGGAGATGCACAATATTAATCATACAAGCACACTTTGCTCTGGGAGCCTTGCCCACGTGAGAAAGATCTGAGAATTAAAGACTCTGATATCATGAAGTCATATAACCTTATGGGGAAAACCCTAATTTATTGAAGTTTTCAAGATGTTTTGATCTGTGGGATCCTTTGCATAAATACAGAAAGGACTAAAGCTCTTCAGTAGACTTAGAGAATCTACTGATACACAAAGAATGAAGTTATTTTCCTTAATAATCATCCATGGACATTTCAGAAACCATTTCTGGGCTCTGGAGCCTCCACAGGCCACAGACTAAAAACTTCTGACACAGGCAATTGTTCCTGAAACACTGTTGAAAACCAAGTTCAAATACCAAGGCAAATAAAGCAAATTCAATTAATGGGGTTTGCATTTCTTTTGTTGCTGTTGTTTGTTAAAGTCACTGTGATTTTTTTTTTTTTCTATAACTCAGAAACTTTGATATCTAATTTCTGTCATGACTGGACTGGAAAAATAGTGTTAAGCTCTATATTTGTATGGTTCACAGGCCAGATACAGTAGAGATAATCAGAAAGCAAAATATTACTTTTTTTCCTTTAGGTTTGGCTGAACAAAAAATTGCTCAACCCTCAAACCTCATTTCTACACTTTCAAGAACTGGAAACCTTTCTCTCACTTTTTATTGTTCCTTTTTCAATTCCTTTTCCCCTCAGGATGCTTAGCCTGCCAGGTAATTTCCCTGCCATTCTTAATGGATCCATGTCTGTCTGTATTTTATTCTTTGCATTGGTTTTGCTGCCCAAATTTGGATTAGAGCTGAGAGAAATGCAACTTAATAGCATGATTATTTTTAGTCTTGCAGCTGTATGATCAAAGACAAACTTCAACTGAAATAAAGCTGTTTATATCTCAGGAAAAGAGAAGGAAACTGGAGGCAAGATCAGTATGACAAGGGATCCAAGTGAGGCAGGAGTTATTTCAACTCCAGGTGCATATAAACGTTTTTTACTGACAAACAAATTTTACAGTCACTTTCCAGTGGGAAGAGAAGGTGCTGAAAAAATGATGCTGAATTTTAAAATGAGAGGTGATCAGTTTAGGAATGTGAGTAAAATCATATGAAAATAATGACAGTTAAAGAGTTTCCTTTATACTAAGTGAATATGTTTTGTTGTTGATCATTTCGGTTTTGCCTATTTTTAATTACTGGCTTCTTTTGTTCATGGGACTTAAAAAAAAAAAAAACCCTGAATTTTTGAGCTGACCAGGGGTCCCTTCATATTCCTATCCTGCTATTCAGAAGTGGAATTTCATCCACCTTTGATATGAAAATATTATGGAAAGCCACAATTTTATAATACACAGGCAGGGAAAATTATGGCAATGAACCCTTCTGTCACTGCTGAGAAGGATCAGAGTTTCATGGCCAGGTTTTAACATGAGTCTAAGAAACTCCCCCCTGTGGCCCATTCTGGGACAAAATGCAAGAAAGAAGTGGCCAGACTGGAGAAGGTCAAAAGGAGAACCATGGAGATCATCAAAGAGATGGACAATAGGGGCAGTGAAGAAAAACCAAAGGAATTTTCCCCTGGATAAAAAAAAGCCTCAGTGGTAAGCTCACCAAACTATTCCAGTACTACAAGTGGTCAAAAAGAGGAGGAAGGTTCTCTTTTTCACAAAGATCCACATGGAAAATATGAGGGTGACACGTTGCACCAGGAGAGGGATAATCTTGATATAAGAAAGAACATTTTTTTAGAGTGAGAGCAGCCATTCATGGGAACAACCTCCTCAGAGGTGTGGCGAGGTCCCCATCAGAGGAGGTTTTCAAGGGTGTTGGATAAACTCATCTTGGCTCCCTTTCTCATCAAAAGCTGGACCAAATTTTTTCATTCAAGGTCACTTCCAGCCTTGGTTTTTGATTCTGTGAACTTCATTCCCTTCTGGAAGGTATCTCTCACTTGCCATTGATGATGGAGAGTCCAGGGAGAGTCACCTTTGTAGAGGTGAACTCAGATTATCAGCTCATGCCTACTCCTGCTTGTTATTTAGACTTGTCACTGCACGGCACTGTCCTTAAGGTACAAGAGATAGATGCTGAAAGGGAGATGCCAAACACCCAATAAAGTGTCTGGATTTAACTTCCAAACTGCATTTTCTTCTGGACTCACCTACCTTCATCCCTCCTCCCACCACTCCGTGTTAACCCCTGGTTTTCAAATGCAAATACTTCAAGGATGCAGAGGAACTTGGGTGATTTTCCTCTATGATTCAAAACTGCCCAGAACTAAGCATTTAAGGTCCTTTCCCTGGGCTCTGACTTTCAGAAATACTAAAAGTGAAAGTAAAAGGAGGTGACATCACCACGCAGCAGTGAAACAGCCTCTTCATTTACCATCTAGGTTGTAGTTTTCATTTTTGGGATGGGAACTGTCCTGCAGTACCAGCACTCCACACTGACAAGTCAATAATCCAAACAGTTGTTAGATACAGGAAATAGTCACAAAATCTGCAGCACAGACAGTTTGTTTTTGTTTTTGTTTGTTTTTGGGGTTTTTTGCCTTTTTTTTTTTTGTTTTGTTTTGTTTTTTACATTTATAAAAGCAAAATAAGAAAATTAGACAGGAAATACATTATGGACATGGTATAAAGAAATGGCTCAATGAGCACTGCACACTTGTGGGTTGTTTTTTTTTTTTTTTTTTTGTTTTTTTTTGGGGTTTTTTTCCTTTTTTTTTTTTGTTTTGTTTTGTTTTTTACATTTATAAAAGCAAAATAAGAAAATTAGACAGGAAATACATTATGGACATGGTATAAAAAAATGGCTCAAGGAGCACTGCACACTTGTGGGTTGTTTTTTTTTTGGTTGTTGTTGTTGTTGTTTTAATCATGTACTGTTTTTAATAACACAGCCTTTCTAGCTCCAAAATATAATTCACAGTGAAAAATCAAACAAAGCACTGTTACACTCAGTTGATATTTACACACACACACAGAAGCAAACTGCATGTTGGATTCTTCCCTCCTGAAACAAATGGAAAACCAGCCAGCCACGGTGGGCTGGCCACACCTGGACAACACCTGCAGCTTACATTCAACAGAGATATTTGTGGAGAGCTCATTTGTGTCATGGCATCAGAGTCTGGATCCCATAACTGTGTCCACCTCAAGTGTAACCCTCCCAGGGACACTGGGAAAGTTCCAGTGATGGAGGAAAAGCCAAATCTGCCAGTGCATCAACACTTTTATTCCAAGAAAAAAAGTAATAATAGAAAGTTTTGGGTTTGTTTTTAATTTTTGGATATTTTATACTCAAGATGTTTAAGATCCCATTTCTTCTGGTAAATTTAGTGCTCATGAACAGATTCAATTTTTCTACTGAACAAGGAATGCAACATCTGCACCAGTAGAAATTTCCCCTCCACTGCTCTCCAAACTCCTAAGCATTGGCTCAAGGAATTAAGGAGCAAATCCAACTTTTCACAACTTTTCACAACTTTTCCATCCTTGGACTCTCTAACTGGGACCACCAGAAATAATGGTAACAGCAACGTGCTGAGGCCAAATCACAATTCCAGGTGAAATGGGTTTGTTCTAAGGAGAACAGCAATTTTCTCTACTGATTTTAATTCAGCTGAGGGCCTGGTCTCCAGTGTGCAGGACTAGAGGGTGGTTTTGGTGATGTGGACATTTGCCCACAAGGCACTGGACTGAGATCCACCAACTCAAACTTCAGAGCACTGTAGGATGGCCAACAAAACCCAGATGTGAGCTCAGAAAAATGTCAACAACAGCAAGAAAATAAATTCCAAAAAAAAAGATCCAAACACCTCATTGCTCTGGACTGAAACAAGAAAAATTCCCCAACTAGAGGCAGCTATTTGACACATTTTTCTTCACAATTTTAATTTATTAATGATTGAAAACTGGCTAATAGCCATTCATGCAAAAAATAGCTTTTGAATTTTTTTTGTTTGGTTTTAATAATAAATTTACAGTGTTGGCAATATAATCCTTGTGAAAGCCCATCCTACATAAAATTGCCAAGTATGCATTTACCTGATAAATCTGCCTTTCCCCAACTCTGTCTGGACAGCAAAGTACCTGGTTCCTGGGGAAACTTTCTAAAATAGCTTTACAAGCATCTGAGGAGAGATGAAGGGCCAATCTATCAATTAAAAACACTTTGACTTTTGCAGAGAGTTGGGAAGAGGGAAACAAATTCTGCTCTCAGTGCTGCAGACTTGGGGAAAAAAAAAAAAAGTGTTTGGATCACATAAATCCCTTCTATGAACGTGGAGTAAAATGGAAGTGCTTTCAACTGCTTTGCTGGTCCTTGGTGTCACAGCAGATTTCATATGACGGGGCTGTCCCCATCTCTTAAAAGCATGATCTGGTACCAATATTACCTCAAACAACAATTCTGCCTGTTTTGAATTAAATTTACATTCATTTAGATGGCTCCAGCCAAGAGCAGATTATTTCCATAAAAGATTATATAAGTGTTAAGTATTATTGTAATTAATATTTCTTTTACAACTTTCTAAGACCTTTCTTCTTTCTCCTTTTAAAAATAAGTAAACTAGGATTATCTTTAAAAATCTTTGCTTAAAATGACATCAAAACTCTTTTTTTTTTTTTCTTTTTTACTTAAACTAACAAAAACCAGTGAAATTAAAAGCTCACACTCAGCTGACACTAAAATTNTTTTTTTTTTTCTTTTTTCCTTAAACTAACAAAAACCAGTGAAATTAAAAGCTCACACTCAGCTGACACTAAAATTCCAAGTATTTCACTTTTTTTTTTCTGTTTTTAGTTTATGGTCATGTCAACTAACACTGAAGAACAAGCCTGAATTTTGAATTTCCTGGTTACTATTAGTTTCAGTTCAAAACTTCACATTTAAAATGCCATTTTCATCTTTTGTTTGTAATATATGCATACACATACACGCACATATATATATATTTGAGATATATATATATATATATTTCTCAGTTCATTAACTCAGAAATCCAAGATGAAGGGAGCCCTAGGACGGCCCTCGAAGCCTTTTTTTCTTTCTTTCTTTTTTTTTTTTTTTTTCTTGCGCTGTATAAAGATTCTTAAGATTGACATCATCGACATTGGGTTTGAAGTAGATTTGTAGCAGTCGTGGCTTTTACTACAAGGCAAAGGTCGAAAGAACATTTGAGTTCCTCTCCAAGAAAAGCAATAAGACCATTGGTGGTGAAACAAACAGAATATTCCAAGAGACAGAGAACTGCCAGGTGTGGGAAGTCATCCAAAGTCTTTTTCCTTTCCATCCGTGCCATCTTAGTGTTCAGTTTAGTTGTTTGTTTTTTGTTTTGTTTTGTTTTTTTTCTCACCAAATGACTTTTCTACCTCCCAGGGTGATCCTGCCAGGTCGTTCTCTCTCCTCTTTGCTCTGGCAGGGAAGAATCAGCACACAGAAGTCAACCAGGTTGCAAAGGCACGGCACTCTGTGTGACAGCACTGCCCCAAGCCACCAACGCCACGGCTGGCCACTGGAGCAGAGGGTTCAAGGTCATCAGGAGGGAAAGGCCACCCTGGGACTGACTCCTGCTCTCAAGGTGGGAGGGAAGGGACAGTTACTCAAAGAGTCCAAGTGATCAATCTATCAATCAATGCCAAAAATAGAGCTATATCTCAACTGCATGGCCCTTTTAGAAAATTCACAGCTTAGCTAGAACAGAAAGCATTCCTGGGAGTGTCCCTGGGTACAGAGAAGCACAGCAGATCCCTCTGCTCTCGCCTGAAGTTCCTGCACTGATGTGCAGTTTCATGTTGGCACAGCTGTTCCTTTAAATCCATTGGGAATGTCTGATCGAATCCAGCCACAGACTTAATTTTCTGGAGATCCTCCTGAATCCGCTGGATTGATCAACCCAAGCATGTTAGCTCCATCCTAAGACTCCAAAGAGAAACACTGCGGAAATTCACGTGCCAAAAGACAGGGATAGGCTAAGACATGTTGGACTAGGAAAAAAAAAAAAAAAATAAAGTAGGCAAATCCAACCCAAAATGGAAACCAAGTGGGAAAAGGACAATGGTCATGTCCATTCACAGGCTAGGATTAGTTTGGCAACCAAGGATCACAAGTGCACAGCAATCACTTGTTACTTTGGACGGACACGGATTACTCGCAGATGCTCTGAAATGGGAATAGTTCAGTGGGTGGGTTTGGCCTCTTGTTTGCCTTTTAAACATTCTCCATTAATGGCCTTGAGTACAGCTGGGTATTTACAGTGACTGTTAAAAAGAGATATTTACACATTTCCTTTGCTTTTTCTGCTCAGGGGAGGAGAGGAGAGGACATGAGAGGGGGAAAAGGAAAGGAAAGGAAAGGAAAGGAAAGGAAAGGAAAGGAAAGGAAAGGAAAGGAAAGGAAAGGAAAGGAAAGGAAAGGAAAGGAAAGGAAAAGAGACCTGCACCACCACCAAAACTATCATTTCATGTTTTTTTTCTTTTTCAAGGGATGTTTTTTGGTTTGCTCATTGGTTGCTTTGTTCTCCTCAGCTCCTCATGTCGCCAGGTTCTCCGCATTTATGCTGGACATCCGAATCTGAGAGCTGCTCTTGCTCAGAATGGAGAGTTGTGTCCCCCCGTTCACTCCGCTGCTCGCTAGAGAAGGATGGCGATGTTTGAAATCCACAGCAAAATACCGGTTGACTTTCCAGCTCCTCCATTTTCTCTTTATTTCTGATTGCACCTTTAGGGAGAAACTTCAAAAGGTCATTTTTTATGTACTTAGCCGCTCGAGGACATGCTGACAAATTATCAAGATTAGATAAAAACCCACAATTCCACAGAACTATTTTGAAAGTTATTATTAAACTCCTCATTTCAGCAAAATCTGAAGTTACTTCCCCATGGCTGGAAGAGGTCTGGGCATGCAGTGGGGACCTGCAGCCCAGCCCAGATTCTGTGTCTGACTTCAGATAATTTAGGATCAGCCCAGAGGTGCATGGAAGACCTGACCAATACCACCTGGAGGAAAAAATAGCCTGTTTTCATCCGTGGCCAGTACCAAAGTTATAATAAGGGACCAAAGAAATCAGCTATCAAAAAGTACTGGATAATATTGAAACACTCTGTCCACAGAGGCAGCTTCTCCCACCTACCATTAATGGATGGATGGATACTTTGCCTCCTGCTTTCAGATCTTTTCCAAGGAGACCAGCTCTGGGATTAATGCACATCTGTGCCACCCTCCTTTTCTTGGGAGTCTTTTTCTTTTATGGGCACCCACAGGAAATCACCAAGAGTAAAACAATCCAAGGTCAGAAGTTCAATTAGGCAATGAGTAAATAATTTCAGAGCTTTTCTACTTTTCAATCATTATCAGTTTCCTGGAAACACTGCTGGAATGTGCACAAGTGTATAATACATAAAGTTGTAAAGATTTAATAAAAAAGAGATCGTAGTAGCTCAGACCAACATTTACTTGATTACTCATTCCTGTATCATATCTCTGAATGAAATAGAGTAAGAAGAAGGAAATATATATAGATGTTTTCCCAATATTTTTTCCAATCTCCAATGAGCTGATGTGTCAAAGATGTTTTTTCTTGTCGTAAAAGTCATTGCTAGATTTTCCTGGATTAATATCATCAAAATGGATCAGTATAAGTCAAAATGCTAAGCAAGGGCTTCAACTGTATGGACAAAAACTATGGGAGGAAAAAATCCCACTGGAAAATTTACATTTTCCTTCTAAGACCTCCAAATTCCTATTTTGGTTAAATCATAGATATTTATAGATTAGATAGAGCATGGAATTGTATTACCTCTGTAAAAAGGGAATAGTGTTTGCATCTGGAAGAGAGAAATATTCCAAATATTTTCTTGCTGTAGGAAATTTAGTGGCGGCTCAAGACATTCCCTAATTACCATTTTCTGATATCTTGAGGGGAAAAAATGGCTTTAATTAACCTGGTTGTGTTGGTTTGGCTAAGAATCACCCACCCAGTCCTTCCAAGGGGCTTCAGGAGATCTTGACTATGCCCATGAGCAAAGATAACCCATAAGTTTGTTTGATAAGCTTGGAGACTTTGTGGTTTATCTGACAAGGAATCACTTGGATTAAGGAGTCTGAGACCCTTTTGTACCAGAGATCAGCAATGCCAGTCTGTACCTGAACTCAGCCTTATTTAAAAGAAGAAAAAAAAAAGTGATTTTAGGAAAAGACTTCAACTTTTGGGCTGCACAAGAGACGTGTAGCAGCTGAGGAGAGAATGGATGAACTCACAGATGTTCCATGTTCCTCTTAAGGTAACACTGAACAGGGAACCCTTTTCCATTAATTCAGAAAACAATTACCTCAGATATTCATTCAGGAAAACAGGCAAGGAAATGTGGATTTGAGCAGGAGAACCAGAAGAAACCACAACCAGCAGCAGTTTCCATGTGCAGGGAGGAGTGTAAGGCTTGCAAGGCACCCAGATGGTGTCTGGGGGATGGCTCTGAGCATCTGACACCCTTGGGCTGTGTGCGTGTGTAGGGATGAAGGTGGCAGGGCTCAGGGGAGAAGCTGGCACCTTGCTGGTGGTGCCAGCAAAAGAGGCCAAGGACCCACGAAAACTCAGACTTCAGTGGAGGGTTTGACACTCAGCTTTTTCCTTGGAAAGCCGGCAAGGTTTAGAGTGGGGCGATGATCTGCAAGAGGGGAAGGAGACCACACTGAGAGGTGAACAGTGGTTTTTATTCAGCCTGGCACCTTACCACTAATGGTGTCCTCCAGGTGTTGATGTTGGATCCCGCACTGTTCCACATAGAGCATGGAATGGTTTGGGTTGGAAGAGACCTGAAAGGTTATCTCCTTCCATCCCCTGCCATGTGCAGGGATACATTCCACTATCCCAGGCTGCTCCAAGCCCCACCCAACTAAACTCTGGATGGGCAGCCACAGATTTCCTGGTAACCTATGCCAGGTCCTCACCATCCTCATCACAATCTCAGTGATGGGACTGAAAGCACCATCACCAGTTTGGCTGATGGCTCCAAACTGGGTGGTGACAGGGACATGTCAGACCTCTTGGAGAGAGCTGAACATGCTGGGAGAGCGGGCAGGCAAGAACAGGGCAAGGTTCAACAAATCCACTGCAAAATTCTGCACCTGGGATGACATTTCAAAAGGGATGCATCCATATCCTATCCCTGTCAGGAAGCCTTAATGTGAGCCATCATCTCTGGTACAGCCAATGTTTTGGTTTGATAAAGACATCACTTTTTTTTTTTTTTTTTTTTTTTTTTTTTTTTTTTTTTTTTTTTTTTTTTTTCTGAGAATTGTGAGATTCCGACTAAAGTATCAGGGATTATGGTAGATGATGAGTTAGAATGGACAGGTGGGACAGCAGTTGCTCCCACAAGAGAATGGGATGTGGATGACAGGTGAGGGACATTAAATATTAAAATCTTACCTCCCCATTCAAGAAGCAGTAGAGAACAGCAACAACAAAACCCTAGGAAAATGGGAGAGAAAAGAAAAAAACCCAAAAACTAATTCAAATCCTGAAGGAATGACAGAAAATAGAAGGAGTTAAAAAAACTAACAAACAAACAAAACAAACAAACAAAAAAAACCCCAACAAAA
>VWZN01005198.1:54022-78816 GCA_013396955.1 Regulus satrapa | reverse complement strand
GACAGAAAATAGAAGGAGTTAAAAAAACGAACAAACAAACAAACAAAACAAACAAACAAAAAACCCAACAAAAAACACAACAAGCAAATAAACAAACCCATAATCCTGGTCTAAAAAACACACACATAAATGAGCAGAGACTCACTCCGAGAGCTGCGCATGCAAAGTCACTATAAGGAATAGAGATTTGGTTCTGAGGAGGGCTGAACCCGGTGTATAATCACCTGGAAGGATCCCAGTCCCAGCTCAAAGACCAATCTCTCCCTCTTGCTGACGTTCTCAGGAGAAAAGGCAAACACCGTGTAGTGAATTCCAAACAAAGGGATCAGCAGCAGGGTGGAGCGAGCCAGCCTCCTGTCACAACAGAGGGAAAGAACTTTAATGCAGCCTTGCCATCAGCAACCTGCGCTTTAATTCAAGAAGAAAGCACAGAAAATATTTTGCTGACAGACTTTTGGGAAATACGTACACTGCATAATTATACGAACAGATATGCAACATTCCTGTTTGTTCCCCAAAACTGTTTGCACACACACTGCAGTTTACTCCTCCTTCTTCACACTTCTACAGTAATGGCACATTGATTATGCTTCATGCTCTCTGCTGTTATTTTAATTTGCATTATTATAAGCAGGAATTTTCTCCTACCAGGCCAAAAAAATGAGGGGAATCTTGCAAAGGGATTCAGACTGCTACCATGATACAATTATAAACCTCTCACCCAATTGCTTAGTCCCAGTGAAGTGTTTGAAATCACTTCTTTTTCTTGAGTTCTGTGTGTGTGTGTGTGTGAATATGCTTCTGAACAGCAAAAAAAAAGTTATTCCAAAACAACCACACAAAAAAAGCTAAAAATCCAACAGCCATACAAACAAAAGTTAACCCTCCTGCAGGTTCTCATACTCACAACTATTCCTGAAAGTTAGATTTTGGTCTCAATTTATACTGTTGGAAACCTAAGTGCAATTCCACTTTTTAATTACTTCACTGCTTCAGAATAAAGTGGTTTCAGAGGGAAATTAAACTCAGCAGATACAAAAACAAAAGGGCTGGAAATGAATGTTTTACATATGAGCATTTAACTGGTGAAATTCCCCCAAAGCAGGATCCAGCCAAGACTTGTGTATGTTTGGATGAGTGTCACAGTCTGACAGAGCAGTAAAAAAGAGAGCAAAGGGAAAGGAAATGTTGTTCTGAAGATAAGGCAAGTGCTTTATTAAAAACAATGTGACCTAAAACCCTCCAGGACATTTTCAGAGGGGGAGAACATCATTGATTACATTCAGGTAAGTGAAGAAGGCAGATGGAGGACAAAGGAAAGTAAAAAACCGTAAAGCTTTTTCAAAGAGCTGCATATTTGTTAAAACTCAATTGTCCCCTCTGCTTTTATCTATTTCTCACACTGAAGACAAACTTGAATTTGCTCAATGATAACCCAGAATGGTGTGTTTGTTTTAGCAGCACCGAAGATTTAATTACCATACTTCCAAGAATTTTGTGAGCACAAATTATTTCCAGTAGTGATCTGGGAATGGGACAGGAGCACAGTGCTGGTATCTCTCAGTCACACCTTGGGCCTCAGTGGGGATGAATTCATCCCAACTTTTGCCTGGAGACTCACTAAACACACCTGAGCCATAAATCTGATGGGCATCAAACCTCAGGTCTTGGTGGAAGACCCCACAAACCAGAGAACACTGGTTCTTGTGGTTTATAAAACCAGACATTGGGCAAAATCTTTTGAAAAAAAGAGGAAAAAACTTGGAACCGGGTGATGAAGAACATTCCGAGTTTCCAGCTTTCATGATCTTTGGAAAAAAAAAAAATATATATATATATACAGGAGTGAATTGATGTAAAAGATCTTTGGAGTCCTTTCTATTCCTTTTTTTCTATGGACATGCAATCAGGTCCATAAAAAGGAACAGAAACATTGAGGAAGAGATTGTAGAATAATGTTATCTCTGCAAAAAAAGGATGTAAAGAATATGAGTATCCTAAACTAGTAATGAATTTTTTTTTTTTTTTTTTAAATCAAATTAAAGGTAATAAACTGGACAAAAAGGCATCATCTCTTCATATCTTCTGTCATTGATATTCAGACCTAATGACAACAACTACAAAAGGATAAATGCTGTTTTGATCTAAAAGTCAGAATAGAATTGTCTATTAATATGTTCTGTCTCACTGCACTCTTGGGAGATTAATTTAGGGGAAGATGCAGAGGAAGTCTTTTTTTTTTTTTTTTTTTTGTCAGTTTTCTGGCATTAATCATACCTGATTAATCACACAATTAGTTTGTAGGATCTGGAAATATAATGCCATCATCAACTTATTTGAGGTGTCTTCAATATTGTCATAAAAGTGAGGAAGAAACTGCATTAAATAACATACTCAGAAGTGTATAGATTACTCAGATAAATAAAGAGGAAAATAAGATTTTTATGATAAGAAAAAAAAAATTGAGAGACATTAATGTCTATATGGTTGATGATAAATTGCTTTTTATCAAGAACATTGGAAAGAGAGAAGGCTTAAAGAAGTTATTTGAGATGCGTAAGTTTATGTGCAACAGGAATGAAAATCTTAAAGGTTGTAATAGAATTCTCGTGTGTGTAACAGCCAAAGATATCAATTCTCTTTTCTTTCCCCACTCTTTCAGGCTGGCAAGAGAGAGTGGATCTCGAAGTTCTGAGGACAAGAATTCTTCAAGTGGATGTTTGGAAGATGATGCTCTCCAAAAGACCTAGGAAAAACCCTGTTCCCATTCCCACTGGGAAGGGAAAGTCTTCAGGTTACTTTAAAAAAAAAACAATTTGAATATCCATTTTTGTTGAGGATGACATTGTTTTTCCAGCTGTTATTTTTCCTTAAAATCACTTCAAACATAAGACTTTCTCCAGTAGCATGGCTGTGAATGTGGACTTTCCATTAAGTGTTAGCACACACAAATAATGGTGACCTCTGCTCCCCCTCACTCCTCTACTGAATAATGAAATTAGAATTTTATGCTAAAAGAAATGCTAAGTAGGAAGGCTGTCTAATTTGACCAATATTTGCAGGAATCATGCTTTTGTTCTTCCATTGCACGTTTACATTTATTGAGGAGATTGCTAAAATATCAACTGTTCAACCTTTCTGAGAAAAAAAAAAAAAATAAAAAATAAAAAGAAGCAAAAATCTCCAAACCATGGATTTTGCAGGAAGATTATATCATTGTTTTGCTATTTAGTCCTGCCTCTCTAAAGTAAGAGAATTTCCCAGTTCAAAAGATGTCCTAAGTGCAATACTTTGATCAAATATTAACTTTTGCAATGAAGACATCAAAATCTGTAGTCCTTACAAACAACATTCACCTCACTGAGGTCTGGACAGACACAACATAGACATTGATAATGAAATTATTTTGTAAATGTCTCTAAAGTCAATGCAGAGAAAAATACACTTTAGAAAAATAATTCTTGTGTGCTACAGATGTCTTTTTAACAAGAGGTGACTCCTGCTGTCAACCCCGTAGGTACTGAGTACATCTATTAATGTCTGTATTGATTAACTTAATGATGTGACGTATCTGCAATGATGGCATCTTTTTTTAGTCAACTTAAATTCACACTTAAATTCCCTTCAAGAATCACTGACACGCAAGGACAAATCCTCTAACCCTAAGGAAATTCTTATTACATTCTAAATCTATCCATTGACCTCAAAGGGAACCTGGACTGAGTTTGTCAGGCAAATTTCTGCCCTGTAGATTTGTGAGGTTTAGATTAGAGGAACCCAATTTCTCTGGCCAAAGGTACATATTCATCATCTCCATGATAAATCTGTGCAAAAAAAGAGCCGTGACAATATTTCAAATTGAAGGATAAAGAGCAAACCACGAAGGCAGAGGATGTCATTACTAATGAAATGCTCAACGCAGCTCATGTTTAATAAACTAAAGGATCTATTTTAATCACAAAATGCAGGAACCTTAGTAATCTCTCTGACAGATCCTTTCCAGTCTTTCCCAAAAATTTAATTAGGTATGTAGCATCACTTTCAAAACACCTGAGGTAACACCTGAATACCTGAATATTCCAGATTTTTCATTTTCCCATGAATAAACCACATCTTCAGACCAAAGACTTGAAAAACAGGGAAACTTACCAAGACTTTCAACAGACACAAAAAAACATAAGTTTAAATACCTCCTGTTTAGGCTGAACTCTTCTTGCCCTTAACTAGGTAGAGGATTTCACCTTAGAGATTTATCAGTCTTCCATCTCTTAGAAACACTGCATTTAATGTGAACTTTGATTTTCTGCAAAGGCCCAATATGACATCTGTGCACCATTGGGTTGTCCATTAGGCAGTGAACTATATTTCTAATTATCTCCTCCTAAACCTTTCTCCTACTTTTACCTAACTGTTCTTAGTCCTCAGCTGCTCTCTGAGTAGAAGACAGAGCTTCTCCTTTTTGTCTTCTCTATTTCTATATGGTTTTGCATGGTTCCAGTCTGTTGGCTGAATATTTTTCAGCATCTCCATTGTTCTATTTTTTAAATAACTCAAAGATACATGAAATCATGCAGAAAATTCCCTTCTCTTTCTCTCCTTTTTTTTTTTTTTTTCTCCCTAGCTAAAAAAACATAACCATATATGCAGTTAAGATACAAACCAATCTTTTTTTTCCTTAATGGTGTCAAAGATAACTACTAAATATTCTTTAGCAAAATCCTGGAGTTTTGGGTCTGTGTGTCAGGACACCTCAGAGAATGTTGATTCACACTTATAAAACTGTTGTGAGATTCAGGAGGCAGATCATCAGAAAACAAATATTAGATGTCTGAAATTGTATCTCATCTGAACAAAATGGGATGATGACCTTGGAGCTCTTTTCCAACCTTAACGATTCCATGAATCTGTTGAAACTGTGGGCTTCTTGTGCAAAGAGCAAGGAGTCAGGTGGACTATGGGATAGTGATTAATTCACACAACTCTTGGCTGAATGGCTTTTATTCACTATTCTGGATACCTGACTCTATATTTGGTGATATTTGACAACGTTGGGCCAAACTTGATCTTGGAGGTCTTTTCCAACTCATTGATTCTATGATTCTGTAACTTCTGATGGATGCAATTAATTTTTATATTATTGAACTTTAGCCTTTACTCTCCCCTGGGTATTTATTAAGTTAACTTCACTCAGCTCAGTTGACAAAATATGTTTCATACCCACTGCTATCGTTGAGGGTCTGATTGACCCAATCTCACCCAGTTTTTCTAGGAAACTTTCAGGTGAAACATTTTCTCTCAGTATGAAGACGCTCACCTCTTGGCTGTACAATAAAGAGCAGCTATTAATTCTGTATAGACACTACCCAAAACCATAAATAGCATCAGCCATAAATCCAAAAAAAAAAGAAAAAGAAACAAATTAAAACCCTTAAAATCTTTGATCGTGGCGTATCAGCAAAAGCACAGAACAAGAACAAAAAAATCTCTACATGCAACAAGAACTAAATGAATGCTTTGCTCTCTGGCTACTTCCCCTCTGCTCTCATCCATTCATTTAATTGCAACATGCGTCATACACACACAGTAATGTCACAGGAGTGCGTACACTTACAGGGTAATGGTTGATAGTTCTGACATCTTGCAAGAGTGCTGGTTAGCCCTCTTAGGCTTACAGTAGCATTTCTGAACGCAGCTGCTAAATATGACAAGATTAGCATATTTTTTTTTCAGCATATCGTGAACAGGCCAAGGTAGGTCACTTTCAACACATTTCATGAGACAACGTCACAAAGATGGAAAGCGGACACGACAGAATGGAGTCACAGCACAAACCAGCTGCTTGACTGAAGCAGAAATTTAAAAAAAAAAAAAATTAAATAAAAATTAAAGTGCACTGGCTGTTGCTGGCCGTTGTTGATGTGCTGATTCACAGACAAACCAAAACTCAAACACCCTGAAGGCAGGCGGGCAGAGCGCTAACGCATCCGAAATACGCACGACCTGCGTGGTCTGGTTTTGTACAGAGGGTCACAGAACAATATATTAAATGAAAGTTGGCTGCATGCTCGTGGAGAACAATCAGAGAGTAACATAAACTCGTAGGATGGGGATCAATCTAAGGTGGATTGGATCAGGTGTTCCTCGTTTTCATTGTAGTGTGGATCTCTTCTTTTTAACACAGAGTTTCTAGCGAGGACATCAAAGCACTTTTTCCATCTTCTTTGGTGATGGGGAGGGAGCACAGTATGGAATCTGCGTGTTTGGCTGGTGGTTCTGGAGGTACCACTTATTTTTTGTCACACACACTAAGACAGTGTGCTCATCAAAGCAGCAGGCTCATATACTGTGGGGCGGGACCTTATTCCCTGCATGTTGGATTTTAGGAACAGCTGCTACAGAGAACAAAATAGCTCCTTTCCAACCACCCAGAAGAGGCTCATTTGAATCAATCATGAACAGAGTAATCTGAAACATGGACAGGCATTTGGAAGGACCCTGTAAGAGATTTTATATCAGGGCTGAAAAACATGAAAATTGAAAACAGTGATTTCTTGTCAACTTGCAAGGGGAGAATTCTTGTTTTGTTTTCAACACATGGTTGTTTTGGTGGGATTCACCTAGGGAGAGGTTGGATTTTCGCAGTGCAGATGTCTAAGAAAAAGGCAAATCCTTAGGACCCTGAGAATAATCAGAATAAACAGTTGAGAGAAAAATAGACATTTATTGGCCAGGTACCTCTGACCTGATTTAGATGTCCAGTCTAGGATGGGATGAGCATCAAACACTGCTGAGAACCCTGACTAAATCTCCATTAATATAAAGGATAATGCACTGATTTTTAAAACAATTGCCTTTGAGGCAAATATTTAAGTTCGTTCAATCAAACCCTACTCTGTTTCTGTTACACAGTCTAAGACCTGTGTTCACAACTCATGGAATTTATGATCCAAACAGTAAACCAGGATGAACTGAAAACATAGTAAATTCCTTCCTACTTTTAACTCCTTTGAGTCAATCCCCATTATTGGAGTTCTGTTTTGCTTCCTTTTGGATAATTAAATCATTTTTGATCACTTGGTCTGAAACACATTTCTTAGACCATTTTTTACCACAAGAGGGCTGCTCAGTCTGTGTTGAAAAGAAGCACTTACAAGGCATATTAAGGTACAGAAACTGACAAGAAAACATCTAAAAATTAATAATCACTTTGAAAAGTGTTAGCCATGGGTTTTTGTAGAGGTTTGTGGTCTTCATTGATATATTTAATGTTGCTATGGCAATCTAGAAATAAATTCCCAGCCATGTTTCCTTTACTGCTTATGCCCTGTTTCATTTGACAGGGAATTATCTTTTTATAGGTATTTCTGGTGAATAGACCTAACATGACAGCACTTGGTATTCACTAGAATTATTGAAAATCCAGACCTGATTTTGAAAATATTATCTACAGATTAACTGCTGCTCCCCACCCAGTGAGGGGACATTTGCACACAGGTTTGTGATGGAAAACAATGCTAGCACTTCTTAAGAAAACCTTAATATTTTAGTGATATGAGTATTTATTTTCTGCCATTTCTAATTTTGGTAGAGTCATCTTTCTGATGTTAGATGGCATAAAGCATCCCAAATCCTAAGAGTGCAGAATTTATAAGTGATTTCTTTCCTTTCTCCCTCCCCTTTTATTTTTTTACACTTAATTTATTTATTATCAAAGTACAGATGCTGGTGGAAGGAAAGGGAGAAAGAGAGAAGAGACAGAGGAGGCAGGAACCAGAAAAAAAAAAAAAATGAAGGAGGGGAAAAAAAATAGACAAATATAAGAAAATGGACAGAAATGGGATGATGGCTATGAAAACCACACAAAGCAGGGCAGGATCCTCAGACCTCTGTAGGCACACAGAGAACGGAATCGGTCACATCTAACTCTACGTGCCAAAGACAGATTCCAAACTGAACTATCACCTTGAACTCACTCAGGGAAAGGACAGGGACTTCCAGGCTGAGCTGGCCTGTGTGACAGAGACATCTAAGGCAGAGGGGATGCTCTGTCTGACGGAGGTGCCCCGGTCTCCCCGAGTGACCATAGACGACGACTGGACTGCTCAGATCGAGTACGAGACTTTAGACAGCTAAAGGCAAACAAGCTGAGTCTCACCGCAAGTGTCCTGGGCAGGGACTGCAGCTGCATCTGGGAGGAAGAGGGAGGGTGCTAGGGTGGAAGGGGAAAGAAAAAGTTAAACACTCCCGGGATGGAATGAGCGCTGGATGATGTGGCTGAAGGGCCACCGCATCTGAGAGAACACCTGGACGTCTGGCGAGTCAATGCAAATGAGAGAGAACACATATCGGAGGCAAAAGGAGTTGCAAGTCAATTCTAGATGTCTCAGAGGTGTTTAAGAGGAGTGACATGAGCATGCTGATCCAGGGGAAGGACATTGTGCTGAATTTTCCAAGTACATCCATAGTGAAAATGGTCGGGGTTCTGAATTTAGGTAGCTACCAACACAATTGGGGATGATGAGGTTTGTGCCTTGTCTCTGAATGTGCTGAAGGGGAATCCTTTGGGAAATTAAGTAATGTTAGAACTTGATTAATGCAAATTAAAACTGTGCCTCATGAAGAATCTTTGTGCTCCCTGCTCGATAATTCAGTGTAACCTCGCCATGAGTAGGATTGGCAGCTGTGTAGGAGCAGTAGAAGGAATGCAGAAACAAATCAATGAAATAGAGCATTGAGAACACAGTAGAAAGTTAACCAAAGTGGAAGTAGAAAGATTGTATGGGAGAGAGAGGAGAAAATTGAAAAGTGGATCCATGTAATATATTATTTATGTCACACACCCACTTCCCCGCCAGCTGATACTTCTCTGGGCTTGGAGGACATCTTTTCCCAAAGCTTCACTTGCTTCCCTTCAAAATACCGACTATACTTACAAACCCCATGCCCTTACACACCAGATGGAAAAATCTGGAAAGCAGAACTCGTTCTGTGAACAACAAACAGGTTCTACAGTTCCATCCCACGGCAGTGGCTGCACCTGTGACCTGCTGTGTGTGCAGGCAGAGTCCTTTGCTCCCCAGAAAAGTTGTTATTTAGTTGTATTTCCTCTAATTTCTGAGGTTAACAAAACAGCTGCATGCCTTTTTCCTTGTCACCCCACGCCAGCTCGGCAGATACTGGTGAGAAACAGGCCATCAAGTGAGTTTTACCTGAGCTATTTTAAACTTGTTGTTTAAATAAAATAAACTACTAAAGAGTTATATTCTCTGGACTGGATAGGACTCTAATGACTGTGGAAGGAGCACAGCAGGATTGATTTGTTAAATCAGGTAGATCCCCTGCTGTCTTGCTAAAAGTACAACAAATATTGTGCTCTTCATGGGAAAAAAAAAAAAAAAAAAAAAAAAAAGGAAAAAGGAAAATAGAGGAAACTGTGTTTCTAGCTAGCCTTTAATGGAAAGCAAATCCCAAATTTTTACTCTTCTTACCTAGAGTTCTACTTTTCATTGCTAATGCCACCAAAATAAGAAGCTGAAGCTGAATGAGTGCTTGAAGATTAATGCTGTGGTTAAAACCAAATGTTTAACAAGCATGAATTTGGACTGGAACATTTTGTCCAGTAAATCTGACCCTTGAGTAGATCTGAGGCTTGAAGTGAAACAGAATGGTCAAAAAAGAGCCATCAATCCTATCTACAGTGCTCCTTCTTGGCTTTTCTAACTTCTACAGAGTGGACATAAAAGAAAGAGAACACCATTGCTTTACTTGAGTTAAATAATGAAGAGATTAAGCCTAATATTTGCCTGTCCTCAAGAGAATAAAGCTGGTAGCAAAAGATAGAATTCTTCCAACAAAAACAGCCTTTAAATGAGCTGTAGCTTCAAGGTTCTGTGTCCTGATTCTAGCCCTGTATTAATTCTGGAGCTCCTGTTTTACCAAGCTGGGTTATTCTCTCTGACTCCAGAGCACAGATCCAAGTTGTAAACTGTGGAATAATTCTGATGGAGGTGCAGTAACATAACTGAGGAGCAGCAGGCAATAGAATGTTCAATTTAAAAAAATGTCCCATGCCGAAAGAGATTCTTAAATGAATTAATATTTTGAATATTTTACTGTTTCAAATGAAGAATGTGCATATCCCAATCCAGGCATAAATATCTGAGAATGGGATTTAGCTCATTGTCCTTGAAAGAAAGCAAATGAGCAAAGCCCACAGAGTATTTATTATTCTGACACAAGAAATGGATTTTCAAGCATTACAGGAAGGTTTTGGTTTCTATCAGCTGGCAGAGCTCAGCATCAGTATAACTACACTGGGTTTATATAATTTGCAGCTCTGAAGCTTCAGTTACACTGTTTTGACTCACCTGCCTCGCATGTTATACAATATCCCTGCAGATTCACGGTACAACCCATCTCTACAACTCTCCTTAATGAAAAGACAGAGAACTGTCTTGGTTTAAAAAAAAGCCTGGGCTTGCAGACATTTATTCAGCTGAGCAAAAGTAGTGTTTTAATTGGAAATATAAAGGGAAATATAAAGAGGAATTACCATGTGGAAGTCTTTCAGTAATGATACAGCTGGGACTAAGACCGAGATATTAACCTTACACATGGCTTTGGATTTGTCCTACCTTGAGGTAGTTTGCATTTGTTTAAACAACCTTCACTGAGACTTAATTCTGTATTAAGCCACTGTAGCGAGGTGGCCTTTGAGAATGTTCTTTCACTCTCCAAGGCAGGCAGAGTTTGTTCTTAGAAAACTGCTTACCTGCTTTGCACCACACACTTCCTTTGACCCACAGTGTTAATCACAAGATCCTCACAAGAAATTTGTCTTTCCAGATTAAAAAACAAATACAAAATCAAAAACAAACAAACAAAAAAAAACACCCCACAAAACAAAACAAAACCTGCATTGGGGCAGCACCATAATCCTTGTCCTCTCCCTATCTCAGGCTGTGTGCTTGCTTAGAGTGCATCCCAAAAATTCTCCAGATGTAAAACTAACTCCACTGGATGCAAAACTATGCCAGCTGCTGAAGTGAGACACAATAAATCAACGGCGAGGAGAAACAGAGACACTGAGGGCAAAGTAAATTCCTGTTGTCTTGATATGATAGAAACAAAAGTGGGAATGGTGGCAAAAAACTGATTGGAAGAACAAAGTCTCTGGTGGGCATTGAGCCTTGGTATAAATTGAAAGCACGTCCAGGATCAGAGATGTCAGAATTACTCCCTGTTTCCTGCAGTCTCATATCAACGATTGCCTGACCTGTTGTTTCAGCTCCACCTTCATCTTTACATTAAGCAACAGATTCAAAGAATCTGGGGACAAAGAAAAACTCAGATCTGTCCCTTTCAGTCTATCAGTGCACTCAAACCAACAAACTTAGACATGAGCAGTGCATGAGGAAAAGGGCAAACAGCCAGAATGGTCTAATCTGGATATTCCTGGGTTAATGTTCACTTTGAAACTTCTGAAAATTGTTCTGGTTCTCCAAACCCATTATCTTTCCCAGGATTTAAGCAAACCGCTCTGATAAAAGATACTGCAGCCAAATCCATGGCTAACTCAAAAACACAGGTGGCCTTGGGCACTGGACATTCCCTATCCTGCTGTTCTCCATGACAACTGAAGCATATCAATAGACATCAAAATTAGTTTATTCACTTTGACCAAGTGCAGTGATTTCAGAAGCACATTTGAGATCAGTTCTGCATTTTCTTTCTGAAAACTACCTCATTTATGCTAACCAGGAAGCTCCAGTATGTGGCAAAATTTACAAGGTTACAGCAAATTTAGTGAAGTGCAGCCATTCTCCCTTTCTAGCACAAAACTTTAGTAGGCAAAACTTTAATAGGCAATTGTGCCTATTGCTAAATTATTTGTGGCCTTTTAAGCAGCAAGGCTGGAACAATTTTAGATATCTAAAGTGTTTCAAGCAGCACATGCACGTGCAAAATCCTATATTTACACAGGCACCCTTCAGATGCAAGCACCTAGGGATAAATCTCTCTGGCTCGAGCCTCTGGGTGCTCTGAGTTCTGTTTCAGACCAGTTATGGCAATCAAGCCATGATGGATTTGGTGCTGTCTTTGAAAAGTGTTTAGACCTGACATTTCCAGATACATGCCGACAGCATTTCAATGGGAACTCACAGAACACTGTTTGGCCCTTTTTTATTTTTTCTTTTTTTTTCTTTTTTTTTAAATTGCCTTGAACTCTGTGGAAACAGGGCTGCTAGGATTAATCCAACCCTGGATAGAACTGTTGAGAGCGCAGCAATCTTTACTGTGTTTTCTTAAAAAGAAAACAAAACAAAAAACTCAAAAAACCCATCATTTCTATAAAGAGAATTGCAGTGTTGGATAAAACCTGGTATTATTCTCTCCCTCACAAACCTGCACACCTCCTTGATCTTTCAAGAGAAGGAACATATTTTAGTGGCTTCTCTTCTAATGAAAAATTGCTCTTTCTCAGTTCATGGCTTGCTCTTGCAACAGATGGGGAAAAAAGTCTGTGCTTGCTCTTTTAGGATGTAACTTGCGAACAAAAAACTTTGTTCTCTAAGGCTGCCCCAGATCATGGAGCTCAGGAGAATCTTTAAGTCATCATTAGAGAATTCTTACATGCAAAGCCTAGGCAGATTTCAAAATCTCATGAGTTTATATACAACAAAAGTCACCATTGTATCCTTTCCTCTGTTTGTATATCCATTTAAACCATAAACAATTATCATAAGATGCCCTACAGACTCAGAAATAGTCTGTAGAATTTAAAGACAAAGTCAGCCTAATTTTCAATACTACTGCAAAAGGAAAAAGGACAGGAGTCAGCCTCCACCACACAGACCTCCAGCACCTGCGCAGGCCAAGGCCTTGCACCCTAAAATCCCCTTTCTAAAGACTTCCAAATAACAGAAGCAAAACCCTTTTTGATGTTGCATTCATCACAGGTTATGTTATAACAAGAAGAAATAAAATTTGTGATCCATGAGCTCAAAACCAGATCCCGCCCAAGCTCTGGTCAGGTGTCTGTATGTCATTGGAATATGAATGGAGTTTCCTTTATAAATATTGATTTTCTCTTCTGGAATATTTCTCTGACATGTGGCCCATGAAATAGCAAAACCCTTTTCAAGGTAGAAATAGTTTTAGGTCTAATCTCATAGTATACAGAAGACTCTAAAGGATGCACTGGAGGACAGGACAGTGTTTAGGTTGGGAAACCTAAAGGTTTGACATGATTTGACAACCAAAATTCATCTTCCTGTCCTTGCCACAGGCTCCGGAGGGATTTAGGTGCGTTTTACCCTCAGTTGTTCTGTAGCAATGACACCTCCCAGGAACATTGTAAACACACTAAATATTCTGTGCTGTTTGATTTTACAGCAGTTGAAATCACAGATAGGTAATCAAAGCAGAATAGGGCTTTTGATTATTTTATCTGAATATAAATAAATCCCCCTTAATTACACACCTGCTAATTATGGTACATAGCCTGCACAATTTTACATCCCTACTGAGTACACTCAGGATTTTTTCCAATCCCTACCTGAAAAGATTGGCACAAATGAACACCCCCATCCTTTCTCCTTTCCACATAAAAATTCCAAAGTAAAAAACAAAAAACAACAAAAAAAAACCCCAAAAAAACAAACCAGCACCCAAAGTAATAATTTGCCTTGGGCAATGAACATGAAAATATCGTAGTGATGAGCACATTTTTTCTAGACCTTTAAATAAATCCATCAAGAATTAGTGTCGATCAAAGCAGCAAGTATCTACTCCCCTGGCATTCCTTAGAAATGAGCCCTAGGTCCTTGCTGATCATGCACTGCCATCAAATGGCCATCATCCATGTGTTTTCCAGTGTATTTTCCTGTGGTAGAAAAGGATTAGCCCAAGGACACGAGTTCCTTTTGTCGCTGGGTCGTTGGGCATCCCAGCACCCAGCTGCCAGGGGGCCAGAAAGTGCAGTGCCCTCCTAGAGAACACACTGTCCTTCCAACATCTGCCATTTGCTTGTCAAAAAAATGAGCTTTTTTGGCACCAAGACCCTGTCAATAATTATCAACTCTGGCAGTCTGAGCACTTGCAGCAAGACAAAGCGGTAGCAGAATGAATCACTGCGTGCCCAGTGACTTTGGAGGTGAATTTTAGAGGAGTGTTGTTTACCAAAACATCTGGGTTACAACATTGCTTTTGCTGCCCTAACCCTCTAGGCCGCACCATAGGTAAAATCATACCTACCTATGATATATGCCATGATTCTCCTTTCTTTCCAGCAAGATGCTGATTGGAGGAATGACGTAGACCTGAATTAGCTAGATATATATGTGGGGTTTATTTTCTTTTCATTGAGCTTTCAACATGTGATACAAAATTTATGAAGAATCTGTCAAAGCAAAAGCAGAAACAAGCTTCCCCCTCCCAAATTATACCAGTCGTGATAAACTGGAAATCATAATAAAATAAAAAGAAGAAATTTTTTCTTTTTTTTTTTTTTTTTTTTTTTTTTTTTTTTTTTTTTTTTTTTTTTTTTTTTTTTTTTTTTTTTTCAGTTATATGTGCTTGATCCTTGAAAATGAATGAAGAAACAAAAATTCAATGGAAATGTGTGGGTCTTTTTAATCTTAAGGGTTATTCCAGCATGCATCCACATCATGCACTTACTAAATATAGTGGTATTTTATGGCAGTGATGTTGATGATTTTCTCTCTAAAGTGATTATTTCAGCAATGCAACACAGCTTGTGAAAATAACAGTGTGGATTTAAGCTTTGTCTAGGCATTTCTGTAGAAATACGGGTTATTTTCTGGGGGAAAATGTACTGTCTATAACAGCTTGACCAAAACCAGGATGTCTGAAAACAGATTCTGCCATATCAGGTCACACCCTGTTGCCTGGATTTTTCATGGCAAAAACAGTGAAGTCTTGCCAGATCAGTTTATTATCCACTTCTTAAAATTCCAGGGAAGGAACTGATAGATGATGAATCCCTACAAATAATGTGGGCCTGATGTGCTGCTCTGAGTGCTGAACCAGCCACTCCAGGGTTGTGAACATGTGCTTGCAGTCCCCAGGTTTGGGAGATCCCATTTAATTCATGGACTCCTGATGTGGTGCTCCTTGGTTTTCAGCATATGGGGTAACTATCCCTAAATCATCTGATACTTCCTCAAAACATTTACAAACTGCAGCTGGAGATGGCTGAAAAGGAGGGGGTTCTTTCTGTTTGGAATCATGCTAATTAATTTCTAACTGGATGGAAAATACAGGCACCAATCCAAGACATGGTTGTTCGTTCTGTGAGATTAAACAGAACATGTCACAAGGGGGAATGGCTTTACGTGGAAAGACAGGAGGGTTTAGATTGGATATTAGGAAGAACTTATTTACTGTGAGCATGGGCAGGCCCTGGCACAGGGTGCCCAGAGCAGCTGTGGCTGCCCCTGGATCCCTGGAAGTGTCCAAGGCCAGGCTGGACGGGGCTTGGAGCAGCCTGGGATAGTGGAAAGTGTCCCTGGGCATGGCAGAAGGTGGCACTGGATGACTTCAAGGCCCCTTCAACCCAAACCATTTTATGTCTGTAATCATTAGAGCTGTTTATTTCACCAGCTGGGGTGAGGAACCTGCCTGAACTACATTGCTAGCTGTCTTAATTACTCTAAGAATACGATCAATAGCTCTTTATGCTTCCCCACCACCTGGGGATCTCAGAGCTTCTCCCTCAGATAAAAATCTCTTCCATTTGCATGACTGATCGTGCTTCTGTTCGATGCTTAATTTGGCAGAATTATTCAGGACTGACACAAGATTAACTGAAACCAGACATCTTTCAAGAAAAATAAGAATCTTATCTCTTTGGCACTCCCCACATTAAAAGTAACTCATGCTTATGATGACTATTGGGACAAGTATGAAAGTTTCTTAGAAAAATACCCCAAAATAATAATAAAATTAAGATTATCATTAAAGGGGTGTCTTTTATTTCTTTTTTTAATGTCTACCTCAGCTGCTTTGACATCTTGATGAATCTAGCCCCCAGTATTTTCAGCCGCAAAGAGGAGTTAGTTTCTCTTGAAAACATCAGCGAAAGAAAGATGGAGTGATTGCTCCCCCAGAACCTGGTGGGATTTTGGGGTCTTGGGCTGAGATGGGATCAGCAACATGCAGGCAGCTCTGAGGGGAGCTAAAGGCATGAGAAAAGGCTGGGGAGGCATGAGGCTGGTGATGAATGGCTGAACATACAAGTGGATAAAATGGAAGTTTCTAACCACCGAAGCACTTGGCCACTCCAGGAAAATTTTTAGGAATTAGCAACGTGTTTCCAAGCTTTTGTCAGCCTAAAGGCAGAGGTTGATGCAGACAATGATCAGGTTGTTTGGAGAGGAAATCTAAATATTGGCTTGTTTTTTGTTTTTTATTTTAATGGGAGTAAAGCCCTGGTAATGCATGATAAATGATACAAATGATTGTTTGATTTATTTTAAGGCAAATCTTATATTCTCCAGTGGCTACACTGCATTAATTAAGCCTCAGTTCCCCTGCAGTGCTCTCTTCTGCCATGGCCTTGTCTTGGCTCCCAGCTAACATCTCCAGTGGGAGATTTTAATAATAATGGCACAGTGGTAGCAAAATATGATTAATGTTTGAATTTATGCCCAACCCCAGGGCTTTCAAAATCAAATACAGGCTTAAGTGCTTTGCAGAACCACCACCACAGTGTCTGGGAAGTAGAACCAGAGGTAGACCTTTCTAACAAAAATAGTCATTAAAAGGACCAGAACCTTACCAAGTATATATTTTTTTAAATCCTGCTCAAAATCAGTAGCCAAGCTTTTGGGGTCTTTCTTATATACATATACATATATATATATATATATATATATATATATATAATATATTTTTTCTCCCATGATGAAAGTTCCAGATGGCTAAAGTTATTCCAAACAAATGGAAGGCTGATATTAGAATAAATCTCAATCCTTGCTGCAGATCCATGTGGCATTACCTTCAGAAACAGGCTGAAAATCCTTCCTCAACCTCATCGTTCCTCATCTACTAAGGGGAAAGGGCTGAAAGATGATCTGGAGTAAAGATCTGGATGAGGAATTTGGTCTGATGGAATGATGCTAGAATTGTTTGAAACAGCAAAATAGAACATGGAAAATGCTTAATATTAGCCACAGTCTAAATGAGATACTTCAATATGGTGACAGAACCAGATTGTGATCTACTGTCTTCCTTCCTTGCAAGCTCTCTTTTTACAGGGCATGTGTGCACAAATATTGACTCTGTCTCGTGTATATCTGCACAGAATTGTTAATTTCATTCCTCTTTATTGTCCCTGCGTGAACTTCTCTGCTGTCAAATCTGTTTGGATAAACAACACTCCATAACACACACATCAATGCGAGATCGACTTATACGCACCCGGTTATAAAAGTTGCAAAAAAATATGACCAAAAACTAAAATAAAAAATGGCAGCGAATGGAACAGAAAATATGATGTTTTCTCTTGGTTTTGGTGGCTAACTATACACATAGGAAAAACACCAGCAAAACCCCGTCACCATATTGATCCAAGATGACAGGGGATGTTTGACCATCCGGTTAAATCTTTGGAGTCCATGGCATGCTTTGCTTCATACGTGAGATGTGCAGCAGCCACCAAACATGCACTTAAAAATTTAGACTCTGCACATCTCAGGTGTTGACTGCAATCTAAGACTCAGGAATTACTTCCCAGCAGCACATCCATGGGAAGCCTTCATGCAAGCCCGAGGCAGACCATGCACAAGTTAACCTGGTCACTAATCCTCACCCTCAGTTTTTATTTCTGAGGTAAATCCACCCACAGAATCAATTTAAGGCTTTTTTGGGTTTGATTTTTTTTTTCTTTTTGGCTGTGGAAACACAGTTTAGAGAAAGATGAAAGGGGTAGTGTTTTCAGTAAGTGGATGTCTGGCTGCAGACATTAAAATTGATGTAGAAAATATTATTATTTAATCTAAATTAATAACAAACTAGATAACAGGGAGAGGGGGAAAAAAAAGAAAAAAAAAAAAGAAAAAAAGAAGAAGGAGGACATATTTTTTTTCCCTGAAAACTTTCATTTAGATGGATGGCATCATTGTACTGTGATTGTGGTTACTTAGGGTGAAACTAATAACTGGATAATCACACTTGCTACAAAATAAGCATCCCAAACTTTACCCTAACATCTCTTCATTTTATTTAAGGTGTTCATAGTTTGCCTATTTTCATCAGGAATTTAGTACTAAATTAAATGGTCTGACATATGTCTGTGAGTGCAAAAAACCCCACTCAAGCTCAGAAAAAAAATCCCAAAACCAAATGTGTGTGGTGTTTAGGGCAACACCAGATGTGCTGCCCCCCATATCCTAGTTATTCCAGAGGATTATTTAATTTTATATGGATAATGACTGAATGCACTCAAAATTATAATGATGACCACCTCAACGGGCCAACCTCTTCCTTCTTATGAGGAAACTAATTAAAAGGATCCCAGCTTAAAAAAGCATGTAAGTCATAAAGCTATAAACTTCTAGAGGAACATGTTAGGATTTGTGTACATTTTAAAACAATTTTAAGGGAGTGTGTATGAAATGTTTGGCTTAAGTGGAGTCCATTTAAGTTTACAAGAAACATGGACATAAGCACATCTAGGGGATCTTCCTACCCTATAATTCAGCCTAAATTTAAATAAATGTTTTCACTAAGTCTCATTGATTTCAGTGAATTTTGAACCATGTTCTGGAAATTATGAAGCACAGCAAACCATCCCATGAGTATAACAACAAATTTTATACCTGGTCAATATGTTAATTTTCAGATAACTCATGTGTAAAAACATTAGATTAGGTTTGGGTTTGCTTTTAATCTTGAATTTATGCTTATTTTATAAGTCTTTTAAAGAAAGGTGAATGCTGGCATTAAAATGCACTTTCACAGCTGACAAATTGAAAAACTAAAGTAAAAAATCAACCAAAATAATTTATTAGACCTTGCAACTCTTTACAGAAATCAAGCTAATTTGGCTAAAGTTTGTTTGTTTGTTTGTTTGTTTGTTTACTTTGTGGGTTTTTCCTATGTGTATAACAGTAATTTAAATTGATTACTGCTTTATTTGTACTTACAAGTAAATGCTGGATTCATTGCCCCCGATATCAGGTGACTGGAGTTTCTGCACAAGTATCACAATTATGCCAATAAAAAGCACAAAATTTATCTGGGGGGGAAAGAAAAAAGGAAAAAGAAAATTATGACAATTATATACTTTGTAAAAGTATGAGAATGAGACATTCCCAGTCACTTGCTGGTTACATTCCCTTTTTCTTCTGCAAACTACAATCTAAAAGTTTTATACGGTCAGGATTAATGGAAAAAGTTCACAAGGGTCTTATCCCCCCTTGCTGCAGCTAAAATGAGGCAGAGAAGAGAAAGACAAATGGAAAAGTTTCAACATTTTTCATTATCAATCTGTGCAGAGTGAAAAGAAAGA
Organism: Regulus satrapa; assembly: GCA_013396955.1. Classification (NCBI taxonomy): domain Eukaryota; kingdom Metazoa; phylum Chordata; class Aves; order Passeriformes; family Regulidae; genus Regulus; species Regulus satrapa. The sequence continues at coordinate 59,282 of VWZN01005198.1, read as the reverse complement.
TTTGCACACACACACACACACACACACACATCATAAAATAAAAATCTCTAGAGTTAAAAGTATTTTTAACTCCCATTCTCTGACCAATGGATGTCTCAGTTTAACAGTTTCCATTGGTTTTAAAAACCTGGAGAATGATAAAATTAGCTGATTTCAATGCTTTGGCTTGAGATTTAGCTGTCATCAACTCCACAGCTTCTTAGAGCCTGAAGAGTGGAAATTTGAGTTGGTCCATTATAACATCTTCTACTCCTGTAAGGAGGCCAGGAACTGAACATGAGCATCTTTTCCAGAAGATCCTGTCTGATCTGAGGACTACAAAGGGGTGGAGAAGCCCAGTTGTCCCTTGCTGGTTGCTTGATTCCTTTAATGCCTTCCACAGAAACCAGACATAACTGGTTCCCCAAGCAGAACATGATCCTTCACACAATACGCCCGTAAAACATGGAAATTCACACATGGACAAAAACCTTGGATTGCTGAACCCTCGCTGTGTTGGTGCTGAAATTGGCTGAATTTCCTTTCAATTATCTGGCAATCCCTGGACTCTACAGAGCTGTCCAAAGATTTCAAAGGAGAAACACAAAACCTGATAAAAATCTCCTGTTTTATTAGTTACCTGCAAGCTGGATGTCTGAATTCCCACAAAAGTCACTGAAAAACTGCTTCATTCTGGAGAGTGGAGAACAATTCAGGGTGTCCAGAATGAGACACACGTGGCAAGCCCGACAGATTTTCAGGTGCCACTGACCACATTGTTGTGCAGGGGCTCAATTTATTTTCCTAAATGCAGGAGCCCAAAAGCATTTAAAAATCCCCATATTATTTGGAGCACCAGAATATCTCCTTCTCTTTGGATATTCAAAATCCTTCTGTACACAATCCTGAATTATGTGTTCTAGGGAATCCTGTTTTAACAGGGAGGTAGGACTAAATGACTTCCAGTGATCCTTTCCAGTTTTAGCCATTCTGTGAACCCCAAGCAGGGAATTTTGGAACCCCTCAGTCCTCCAGGTGCTTGCATCTGACAAAATTTGAGCCAAATCCAAGAGTTCCATCTCTCTTTAATTGCTGACAATTTAGCACCCCGCATTATGAGCGAGGGCTATTTTAAAGCTAATTTTAGGTAAATATAGCTCTGAAGTTAATCCCATCTAGCAGGCTGAGTGCATTTTCCTGGTCACTGACATTTACTCTCATTTCAGATGCCCTGGATTGTCTCACTTGGCCTTCTGCTGACACCCTAATTGGCACAGAATTTCCATGCATCCTGTGATGCCTTCCAGCCCCAGACAAATGTTCCACATGCCCTGGGGTCTTAATTATAGCCTGTGTGTCTGTGCTTAAACAGCTGAGTAACTCCTCTACTTGCAGGCAGGCTCCAGTGCAATTTGCATTTGCCCTTCCTAATAATGAACTTCCTTGGCTTTGTGCGTGGCGAACGAAAGAAATTTAGAGAATTTGTGTTTGTGAAGTATTTAAAGGCGTTCAAATCAGCGATTTGTCCTCAGGAGAGATGAGGAAGTGTCTTCTCCAGGTGCTACTCACCATGATTGAGCCAACCACGGGGCCCTTGATCACCCACCACAAGGCAGTGTTGTCATTCATGTCCCAGCAGCTGCAGCCGTGAAGGAAAGGACGGGGTGGGGAAAGAGAGGGAAAGAAAACAAGACATCACAGTCAAATTAATGAACTTGCAACTGTTTTAAAGGGGGAAGAATGCGGAGACGGGTTTTGCAGCTAAATTATTTTCATCTAAGTTCGAAGTGGTAGTTCTTTATTTTGTCTTATTGCAGCTTTCTTTTGCAGCCTTTCTGCAATCATTTGGAAGTAGAATAAGTGTTTCTGTGGAAATTTCAATGGCAGTTTCTATTAAACAGCTCAGATATTTGGGGAAAAAAAAAATTGTGTTTCTATATCTATAATACAACTGTAAAATTGTNAAAAAAAAAAAAAGAAGGTATTAAAGCATATAATATTTTATATGTTAAAAAAGTTTAAAATGCTTTATTAATAATTTTATTATTTATTTATATTAAAACACATAACATTTTATATTAAATATAAACCCATCATTTTTTTGATAGTTATTCCAAAGTTTGATGTCTCACTTACTTTTACAAGAGCTATGAATGGTGGTTTCTGACCCTGACTCAAGGAATTTTATACATTTTCAGTGCACCATGGTTGTATTCCCATATAGAAATAATTCTCCAGTCATTGGGTTGCAAATCCTATCCAGGATTCATCTGAGAAGGATCAAATACTGGGCAGCAGTTGGAATCAGCTCCTTTGATAAGCTGTTGCTAGTGAGTAGTCATAAATAAAATCACATTTCTATCACAGAGTTAAAAATCTTCCTCTGAAATCACCAAAGGATTCTGCAGAAGTATATGTCCCACAGGTGCACTATAAATATATGGTTTATATTCATAGGGTTTTAACTTTGACATACATTTTTAGAGCTAGAAAACCCATAGTAATGAAAAGAATCTTATTTTCCAGACCCTGCTGCACTATTTAATGCCTGCCATCTATTACTGAGAAGTGTCTTCACGACTATTTTAAGTCATCAAGAATTTTTTCATTCGCCTCCCCTTTTTTTTTTTCCCCTGATTTCCTTCCTAGAAAATATAAAATCACAGAGCTCTGTCAAAACTGTACTTGCAGTTCTGAGAAGAAGTTTTTCCTTCCCACTGGGAAAAGAGCCAAGTCCCAGCAGAGGCAGTCATGGTGTATTTGTCAAAAGCCAAAAAAACAATTGGGAAGGAGATACAGGAATAAAACACCGCTGGTCCCATGAGAGCTCAATGCCACTTGTGTGCCACTTAAATGGTTGTGTGGTGCATCTGGGGAAAAGGGAAAATCATTAAACAAAACTACAAACGTGTGTAAAAGTGAGGAGGTAGAGCTGAAATCCCATCATCAAAGTGCGTCTGAGAGAAATCCCAAATGGCTGAGTGATGCCTGGTTTAGAAATTTCATTTAAACTTCTATTTTTCAGTTGAACAGTATTTATTATTTTCAGTTGAACAATCTTTATTCACTTCAGAGGAACAATAAATTACTGGGTTCCCATAAAAACAACTAAAAGGGTCACTATGGTACAGCTGGTGAGAAGTGAGAAAATTTGCACAAAATTATTTCATTTTGCTTCCACTTGCTCAGCATGGAAACCTGAAATCACCCAAAATCTAAGGGGTTGATGAATGAGATTTTCAAGTGCAAATTAATATTTCCTAGTTATCTCACTTAGGATGCCCAACTGAAAATACTTAAAAGGGGACAAATGCTCACGGGGACCTCCTCACCCACAGTTTGGAAATTAGGCTTTTTTGTCACTGATCAGCAATGGTATGCACCTAAATTCAACAATTATCTTTTAAATTATTTGTATGCATTTATTAATTAATAATTTATTAGTATGTATTCATTTATAAAATAATAACATCACAATTAATAGTGCTGTCTACTGAAAATTACCCAATTATTGCAGAGCTCAACCCCCTTATGATAGGCATTAAATCTGGCCTGAAAGTCTTAAGTGAATTGACCAATACTGGAAGCATCTGGGCAAATTCTCATATTAATTTAGCTGTAAAAATAGATATTAATATATGGCAGTGTGTGTGTGCAGGAAGGGGGAATTGCAGGGATAGGAATCCACACCTCTAATTAATATAGAGCAAAATAGAAGTTTCAAGGTGTTAGCTTTCCTTCTTCACCTTCTTCATGAATTTAAGTAATAATGTGTAATTAAATGAGAAAAAAAAAATCCACAATTCAGCAACAAGTAGTTAGTTATTAAAAATTAAAAAAAAAAAAGCTAGCAGTCCTTACTTAGTTAGTTTACCCTTAAAAGGCCTTGTAAAAAAAAAACCAAAACATCACATTTTTACCTTATTAACTTACAGTACCGAAAACTCACAGCTTGTTAAACTATAATATAAATAAAAACTAATAAACATCTAAGTCCAAACGAGAACAACGTCTCTCTAACTTTAATCCCAACCCTAAAAAAACCCTAAATAACATTCAAAAAATCAACCTCCGCCTTGTAGATGTCAACAATGAATCAGATCAAGCTCACAGAGAGGGGTTTTTTTCAGGGACTTGTAAGGATGTTCAGTCCCTGTGACACCTACAGGATAAACGTGGGGGAAGGAGCCACCATCTCCTCCTCAGACTGAAAAGTGGGGATGCACGAGAGAACATTTGGGATTTTCTGTACAATGTTTACAAGCTCCCTAATTTCTGCCCAACGCTTCCCTACAGTGCAGGGCAGACAGGTGGGATGCAAAGCAATTATTCTTTTCCAGGAGGGATGAAGGGAAAAGAGCCAGAGGGGCTGGGGCAGGGATGGAAAACCACAGTGGCAAAGGCGTGGACTGAAATACAGGCTGTGGTTTTCCAGCTCAGTAATTTCCATAAGGTTTTCAGGCTCATGCTGGCTTCTCCCCCACTCCCAGAACAATGCTGGATGATTTTTAAAAAGTAACCACTGAGACTCTCAGCTAGAACCTGTCTAAATGTCTTGCATGCTAAATAGCTTATCTTAATAAAAGAAATGTTTTTGGTTGATTTCTTTTTTATTTTTTAAATTTCTTCTTTTTCCTCTGCGAGACATTCTCCCTACCAGCAAAATGCAAGGGCTGTTTGGACTTGTAAGAGAAATTAGTGCTTTCAGGGCCAGTGCTGTAATTCTAATAATGACACAGCAGGGGTTTCTGCCTTGTTTTGCATGGAAAGAAATGATTTAATTTGTCTTCATGTCAAAATAGAACATTGGGTCACAGCACTGGCATCCCCAGTGGAGGAAAGGCTTTATTTGCTTTCCAGAGAGAGTCTGAAAGAACAAGGATTAAGAAAACTTGACAGAACAATGAGTTTTATGAAAATTTTGCATCCAGGTATCTCCAGTATTAGGCAAATTAAAGTGCAAGCCACAATGACTGGGAAATGGAATTTTGGTACGAAGTGACTTTCCCTCAGTTCTGTGTTTCCAAAGAACCACTGACTGATTTTTGAAATTTTACTCAGTTTGCCTCATTTTTTTTCCCAACATTTCACCAGATTCAAACATAGCTCTCATGAAAAAGCATTGCCAAGTTTGTCTTTTCAAGGTGGAAATACCCATCCATTCCTGCCTGCCACACCTGCTGCTCTATTGGAGCAGATACTGACTACCAAAATATGCAGGTGCAGCTGTGGGAGCAACTTCTCCATCTGGTCCTTTAGAACAGGATATTTGCAGCTTTTT
>VWZN01005195.1:43811-54557 GCA_013396955.1 Regulus satrapa | reverse complement strand
GCAACATAGGAAAGAAGAAAATATTGCCAGTTCTTGCTTTTTTTCTTCAGAAGAGTGCGCTAATTGGTATTACAGAAAGATAAAGAATCTGCCTTGGGTATAGGCAATAGAAACAACTAGCTCAAATACTACTCTGGTATTCAGTAAATCGAATACGGCAAATGTTCACATTTGTCCAAGAGGAGCTGAATCTCACACAATTGTCTAAGATTCTGTATTTTGTAAGATTTTGTATCACAGGGCTCTGTGAGCCCAAAGAATACAAAAATTTTGGTTTACTACAGACAAGTAAAAAGACTTCTGGTAACTGCCTTTCGTGCCTGTGGTGTAAAAAGGTAAGCCACTGCATTCCCATAATGGTCTAGCTTTGTACATAAATACTTCTCAGCTCTTCCCCCATACACTCTTTTGCTTTCTATTTTCCTGCCCCTTTTGTCTGGATTGAAATTGTTACAAAATCCAGACAGAAACTAAAACTTCATCCTCAAAAGCCTCCTGTATTACTCATCCTCCCCATAATATTCACAAACCGCCAACTGATACCCTGCATAAGCAGATGCCAGTCTATAGTCCCTTCTCTCTCTCATTTTTCCTACTGTCTTTCCCTACTCCCATTTAACCAAAACAGTTAACAAGAGCAGAAATACATGAATTTCTAAATACAAGCTTGTGATTTTGTACTCTGTATTTGCATGTTGCATCTAGACCCCAACCTCACTTTTTTGATTGCATATAGCATGGAAATACACAGGCAAAGACTGTATCATTTCCATGCTAACACAAGATCTAGCCTGAAATGGCAGAAATGCAGTTACATATGGTGGTATTGATACCCTCACTGTCAATAATCCTCGAGACTATCAAGAGAGATGGAGAATAAACGTCTTTTCTTTTTTTTAAAAAACAGCTTTGCTGAGTGCTTCAAGATGAGCACAACCATTAAACATAATTTAAAAAATTATTAAGAGACCACCTTCCGAACAGGCAACACTATAAAGTGGCAACAGAGAAAGAACAGCTATTTAAAATTTTTAAACACTTATTTGTTAAAAATAAGCATAATCTACCACCGGGTTAGATTTATCTTTACACGCAGACACAAAGTAACTTTTTTTCTCTCCAGTTTTCATTGCCAAATGCCTCTAAATATGAATACAATAACCAAATTAATAAAAAATACTTACTTATACAGAGTAGATTATATAAATGGAAAAAAGAACCCTGTAGTTCAAATGCACATCATGAAAGAATATTTCAGGGACCAAGTTCAGTGCAGTGTCTACATCATATTTTGAAAAGTTAATGTTGGAAAAATAACTGAATACAGTTCCTGGTGTTAGTCAGGATAAACTACTTCTGGGAAAACTGGCAATCTTGCATTCCATGCCAGTGCAAACCAAACTGGTTTATGCATAAGAGATAAAGGAGAAAAAATATGGTTGAGGGGGGGAAGAAAGGGATTTTGAAAAAATTTGCACAGTGGACTACTAAACATTATTTTTAAGAATGAAGACATTACATTTTCGAGATTGGTAAATACATACAGAATATGTGTAAGATGCAGTAGGAGAGAGACCCACTTGCTATGTTGGGAAATGCAGTAATAATTTTGTTTGTGAAACTATCATTTGCAATAGTTAGCTAACAGCTTGATATCTCATCAGACAGGCTAGTAGNAACTTGCTCTTCTGTTCTTCCTGTAATTGGAAACTTCTGGCTTGTTCCATATTCCTTTTCATGACTATTAGAGTAAATTAATATCACACAGCTTTTTCATGCTATTTTTCAGTACAGATGAGCAGGAATTATTTGCAAAGAACTTCAAGTCAATAAGCTAAAACATAGCAAGCTAATCTTCATGAAAATGGTGGTCTGGAAATGAGTGCAGAAACATGTGACAAAACAGTGAATGTTAACTGCCTCAAGACATTGCTCACTCAGACTCTCTTTCTTCAGACAGTGTTAGCAGTCTTTGTCTAACCACACCTGTCCCACAGGAGTCTCCAGTGGAGTAGTGATGTTATGTTTTAGTCTCAATTCATGAAAAGAAGAAAAGCACCCTTTTATCTGCTTGGGGGGGGCATAAAAAAGACATTTCCAGCACACACAGTGAGTTTTCATTAAAATGCATCCTTTTCCTTTAACTTCATTTCCTTAAGATACCTCCAAACTCCTTCTCTCACCTCCATTCTGGGCTACATGTTTATGTATTTTGTAAGAAGTTCTAAGACCTGGACAGTGTTTTGTCTGTCTCCAGTTTCAGTCTTGAGTCTTTCAAGCCTCTCCTCTTACCACACAACCCAGAGCCTAGCCTTTTGAATTTCATGAGTCAGCAGCTTTTATATTCCACTGAAATGTTTGCAGAGCATGCTATGTCTCCACCAAAAGGTGAACTGTATGCACTGCAGGTAGAAACAACTATCAAAATATACAAAAAAGGCAAATATAGCCATTACCTACTACCATTTAAGCTCACTAAATATTAAAAGCAATTTTGTGAATCTTGTTCTAAGTTTCAGAACTCACACTACAACAGCTGTACAGTTGCAAATTTTTAACTTGCTGCCAATGTATAAGCTAGTGATAAACCATGCACAGAAACTTTAAGCAGAGTGAACAGCTAGCACCAAAGGAGAGAAACAGATACTGGCCAACTATGTAACTTCTTACGTGATGTTAAGGAATTGCACTGAATCACTCATGATTAATCCACAATAATTTTTTTTTAAAAATGCAAGTTTTGTTGAAGTATTTAATGTATATGAAAATATTTGGGTCAACAGTTAAAAGAAGGAATTGTTACTTAACTTCAGGGAGAAGAGTTAGGAAAAAATATTACAAAGATGGCTATATCAAACAACTTTTATGCAATAACAGACAGAGGGATTAAAAAAACCCCATTAAACAGAGCCATAACACATTAAGATCCCAATGCTTTAATGAAATGGCTTTCAGATGACCCTCTACCACTTTTCCAAGATCATTATTAAATATGAAAGTAAAAAGTCAGTACACTATGAAGAATAGTAGATCAACAATGAATGAGATAATGAAATCAGTACAATTCAATATTCTACTGGAAAACATAGAAGGCTAAAACATGTGAACTCACTTACTGAAACAGTCCTTATAAAAATAGAAAAGTATATCAGAATTGCACAAAAGATACCTATTTAGAAGCATACATATAAGCTAGACTTCAGGAAAGAGCTCAGCCATCTGAAAAAACAGGGCACAAAACTAGCAAAACCACAAATACAATGCTGAAACAGTTCTATTTGACCATGACAATTGCTAGGTACCTTAAAAGTTCATTTACTTAGTAATTTAATAGGAAACACACACACAAAGATGTTTTGCTGCTGCAAAACATATTTGTATGTGGAGTAATTAAGAGACATGATGGAAGTACTGTTACTCAAAACATTTTATTCTCAACACAATTTTAGAGAGTGGGACTCCACAATTATGTAGGAGTATAATCCCCCTCTGATAAAATGACAGACCAGATGACTTAATATATCCCTTCTGCATTTAGATTACATGACTTTACTGCAACGTCCTCATTTCTAGTAGGAATGATCCTGAGGAATCCCATATGCCAAATATTAAGTGATATGACACTAGTTGGTATAACTGGCTAACTTATATAATTGACATTATTGAAACCTACTGGACCAATTCACATGTAGTACTGAAAACTTTGAGGAAATCAGAGACTAGAATTCTAGTTAAAACAGACACTGTACAGGAAAAGAGAGCCAGGAAAGTGAAATTATTTAAAAATACTTCTGAAGCGGAAGAGCTCTCCAGGCCTGCAGACCAGCCTGATAACTAAAAAAACCTGAACATCCTGAAAACAGAGACATTTAGATATTTAGAGATGTTATCTACAAAAAAGCAAGACCCCAAACAAAAACAGTACAATACTCTAAAATTATCTGTCAATAAGNTGAAAACAGCATGACATTTGAGCTGGGTTTCCAACACTGATAAAAATTATAGGAGGATGGTAGAATTATTACGAATTTGAGAATACTAGAATGCAAAGACTTGGTGATTGCATTTAAAAATCCTTAAAGACATAAGCTAGTTGGCCCCAAACCACAATTCTGTAACATATAAAAAGGACAATACTGGTAGGAACCCCACACTGGTTCACTGGGAAACTGAATGCAGCAACTTGAACTGAAAAACACTATGTACAATGAGGGATACAAACACATAAATAAAAAAATACCTCTCTGTGTTCAGCAAAAACCAGAATCATGCTACACAGAAATGATGCACAGTTTTTCAGTCAATCAGTTGTAAAGGAAGTTGTTATAATTCATCTAATGGAACAATAAATACATTCAAATCTGTCAACTTCTATTTAAACTTCCAAAAGGATTAGTTGAGTGATGCTCTGTCTCCTCATTTTTTGATTTATCATATGAAAATTAAAAGACTGAGAACAAGGCAATCTTTGCGAAGTGATTTAGGATTATCTAGCAGTTCTAGTGGCCAGTTGCCTTGGTATCAACAAATTGCTAAATATAAGAAAAAAAAGAGAAGGGGAAAAAAAAGATATTTTGTAAAAAGTAAGTGATAACTTTTCAGTTATTAAAGATGCGTATGGAAAATACTTAGTTAACAAGTGCAACTTCACAGGCAGCACAGATGAGAATCAAAAAATTGCTCAGCTACTGAAGAAAAGATTTTGTATAAAAGAATCATAGAACCATGGAATGCTAAGGGGTTGAAATGAACCTTTATCATCTTGGTGCAACCATTCTTGCCATGGAAAGGGACAACTCCTGCTAGACCAAGTTGCTCAAGGCCTTGGCTAGCCTGGCATTGAACACAATCTCCCTGGGCAACCTACTCCACTGTCTCACCAACCTCAGACCCTCCTAATACCTACCCTAAATTAGGAGTTATTGATATTATTACCTAAATTTCCNGGCATTGAGAGAAAAATCAGAAATTATAGTGGAAGTTTTGATGAAAATACCTTAAGGAATATTATATGACCTTTTAATCATTGATATTGCATCCAACATCCAAACATAAATTGATATTGCATTTCCAACTTCACTATGAGATGAAGGTTAGTCNCTCTTTCAGTTTTTACCCATTACTTCTTTTGTCCTATGATTATAGTTCCTGATGAAGAGCCTCCTGATGAAGAGCTCTTCAGATACTTCAAGGTTGCTATGAGGTCCCCACACAACCTTTTCAACAGCTACAACTTTTTCAGCCTGTCTTCACAGGGGAGGTGTGTCAGTCCTCTTATCAGCTTCATGGCCTCCTCCGAACTTACTCCTTATCCTTATTTTGGGGGCACCAGATCTGAACAGTCCAGCTGGAGTTTCATCAGAACAGAGGAGCAGAATCACCTCCCTTGCCTGCTGGCCATGGTCCTTTGGATGTAGTCCAGGATTTTCTTGGCTTTCTGTGCTGATCACTGTTGAGTTTTTAATCTAGCTATGTNAGTTCTTTATCCACCCAGTGGTCTATCCCTCAAATCCATGTCTCTCCAATTGAGAGGCAAGGATGCCATGTGGGACAGTGCCAAACCCTTTGCTAAGTCCAGTAGGGGATGTCAGTAGCTCTGCCCTGTGCACCGATGCTGCCACCCCCGACAGAAGGTCACCAGATTTGTTGGGCACAATTTGCCTGTAGCAAAGCCATGTTGGTTGTTACCAGTCACCCCTTTGTTTCCATGTGCCTTAGCAGAGTGTTCAAGAGAATATGCTCCGGGATCTTGCCTGGCACAGGGGTGAAACTGACTGGTCTGTACTTCCTTGGGTCTTCCCCTTTTTAAAGAAAAATTTTTCCAGTTATCTGGAACTTCAAAGAGTACAACACTGCCTATTCTGTCTTTCCAAGAAAAATAATTAAGAGGGCAGACAGTATAAGTATACAAATGAAATAGGAGTAAATAATACTGAGACATGAGGACTAACACTAGCAGTGAAAAGCAAAAAGACATTGCTGCTGGTAGCAAATTGGGCACAAAAGTTTCACAGAAGGTATACCCAATTAGTAAAAGAAACTGCCAAAAGAAGAAGTGCAGCCTCCATATTTCTTGTCTTCATATCATGATACCCATTTCTTCAAAACATATTCTGGAACTGAGCATAACTTCTGCCTTCAAAAAACATGTATTACTAGGCTTATGAAAAGGGTAAGTGGGACAAACCATGGTATAATGAAGGTCAGACTAGATGATCTAATAGGTCCAAAAATCCATGGTTTTTTTCCATTAATAGTTTGCATGATGGGAAAAAGGATATATTAACGTTTCCATATCTTTAGCCAAACACAACTCCTTGCCAAGCATTCAAAAATTAAGAGTGCCCAAAGTTAAGTAAGATTTATAAAACAGAACACAGACTTTTATATAAAAATAAATGAGCAAATCATAGATATCAGATCAAAGTTTCCCTCACATACTATCTCTTTAGAAAATCATTAGTATGAAGGTGACAGAATCAAGCAGGATTTACTAACTCACATAGACAGAGTATGGTTTACTCTAACATTGTAATTTTGGATATTTATCTACAAAAAATTCAAAAGGAAAATATGGTGAAAATTCTTTGAATATGCTATATTTTCCAAACCTTGAATACTATTAGACTATTTAAGCTCAAGCATTCAGACAATTTTAATAAACACCATAGTTACTTGAATTAATGTCAGAAACATGAAGACCTACATACATGGAAATGTATCTCTTCCCAGTCTCTTCCAGGCTCTGTGTAATCTATGAAGAATCAAATGGTTACATCTTATCCCTGACATAAATNAACAGATAAAACTCCTTCAATACTCTTCTGAACAAACCTGACATACTTGATGAAAGAAATATTCCTGTGTGTAATCATATCCCTGAGACAGAAAGGACTGCAGGACATCTCTGAAAGTACACGATGCCTCAATATATTTGGTCTATGAAGTAGGAGCTTGCATTACCAAAGGTCCCCCCTGTACTCTGCTATACAACACAGCTGCAAAACTCAGTTTACCTAGACTAACACACAAAAACCCCAAAAGAGAACCTTTCATTAAGAGAAAATATGCATGGGAAATACTTCCTTGATTATACATAACTGGTTTTGCACCTCTTTTCAGTCATAAGCTTTAGATCAATTGAGACAGATCACGAAGTACCATGGGTTATCACAAGCAAACAGCATTTAACACAAGCACCTCATACATGAAGTCAAATGCTTCTCTTGATACAAGACCAATCCATAGTACAAAGCTTAGCTGCCTATTATTTTTTGCTTCCTTTTGAAAGCCAATCTGTCATCCAAAAATCTGCTAGGTATCAAATTATGAAGCACTGTATACAGACAAGTGGAAAATAGAAAGGCATTCAAGGTAAAAATAGATTGAATTTCTAAACTGTTATTTAATCCAATGCAATTTTAATTTATGCCCCTGAAGTTATGTGCAAACCCTAGTCACAGCCAAATTTAGAAACAACTAAATCCACAAACTGAATGATTTTGTTATTCTAATTTATCATATTTTCAAAGCAAACAGAAAGCAGTATGAATTAAAATTGATTCAATTGTCTATAATCAAAAACCATGTGTGGAGTTCTTCTTCGGGTATTTTTAAAAGCTAAGAGCATGAGATGAAGCTAAAGACTACAGCAATGCAGTGCAAATTGTTATAAGCCATGTTTTTTACACCAAGAGGCTCAAGGACTCTGTTCCACCAAAAGAGGCAAAAACCCCTCAAAAAGCAGAGTGGAGTCTGCTCTGAGAACCACAACATGATCTCAAACAGCAATAACTGTATAACTATACAGACCTTTCTAAGTAACTGTACCAAAAAACCCCAAGCTCCTGAGGAAGTGGATACCTAACTACCTCTGGAAGAAGCAGTTCTCACTCAAGAGTTTGCATGCCTAATCCTGCGTGTCACTGCAAAAAGACTGCTGAGCTCCTCCTGTTCTCCACTTGCTTCCCATGGAGCTCAAAGCTGAACTTGGCAGCTCTGAAAGTTCTCACTGTAAATGGTTCAAACTGTTTACCATCACATCCTCCCACACACATGCAAAAAACCACAATGTCAAAAGTCATAGATATCTTTTTAAAAGTTCGAAAATCATGGAATCCATCACTCTTATGACAGCCATGACAAAAATGCAGTTTTTGTGATGGGTTGGCAAAAAGTATATGCAACCCTAGACTCTTCCATGGAGAGTGAGTTAGAGGGCATTGTATGTTTCATTTCACATAATGGAATTTTTTTCCTATTTTATATAGTCAGAAATGCTTAAAGCCTGAAAAGAGCATCGGGTGCACATGAATTCCATTTTGGCATATTTTGCAAGAAATTAGTATGAAATAAACCAGGTTTCAAAATTCCTGCTAAAAAAAAAATAAATCTTGGAAATCAAAAACACTGGAAATATTTAGAATTTGTGGTAGCATACATTTAAAACCTCAAATTAGTCCCAGCAATGGATAATAACTTATCATCAACTGGAGAGGACATAAGAAAAAAAAGAACAAAAAGCCAACCAGTTTGGACAATGTTCAACATGACATCAAATTCAATCTGACAGAAAAATTAAGTAAGAAAAAGAAAATAACTAGGAGAGAAAATAAACCATGCAGACTTGCAAATCAGAATAACAAGATCTCAAAGTGACAAATTACTACAGTGGTAGTAATATACTGTTGTACATATATATTAATATATGTACAGTACATATTTAATAGTTATAAACAGCACATATGCCACAGAAAAGTGCCATATGCCAACTTTGAAGTAATCAGTAATTTCTCTAGTTTTCTTTCAAAAGCTTTCATGGAGAGAGACAAACCAACTTAAGAAAAGTTGCTCTTTTTCAATTTATGTCGAGTCTACCTGAATCTGACAATGCAAGCAGAAATAATCCCATCTAAGACCTTGAAAACACATTTGAAGAAGAGAAAGAATCTGATTGTGTATTTGAAGTCATCACGTAAGTTCCCAAGGAAATAGTAGAAGAAATTTGCTGTTCTGCATTAGTCTATTCTCCTCACTGTTGAAAGAATGGTAGTGGTAGAAGTAGTAAAACACTGACTGTACATCCGCAACAGATGCACTATTTCATTCATACTGCAATAGGAAACTGTTACTGCCAACAGGCTGGAAAAGAATATAAAGAGGCAGATTCTTACAGGTATGCACCTCAAATTCTAGAGGCAATAATGACATAATTTTTAAAATAATTGAGATGCATTATTCACACATACACTTTCCTTCTATTGAGACACTGACGTCTCTTGCCTTTCCCAGCACATGTTATTGTATTTTATTACTACAAGACTGGCAGACATATAGGGAGAGAAAACTGTACATATGATCTTAAGTTTGGGGTTCCTGTACACTTGGATTTCCTTTTCCAGGGTGAGTGCTGCAACAACACCAATTCTACATATATCACCTTATTTCATATTTTTTCAAGTATTATTTTCTAGCATAACACCACAACAGTCTACATTTCTCATTCACAATTAAGTACAAGTCTACCTGTAACTAACAAATGGAATAATTTAATGGAAAGGAAAACATCAAGAAATAGGAAAATACTGAAAGTGTTATAGTACATTTGGACAGCTGGAAACGAACACTGATATTCTAGAGCAGTTATTTGAGATTTGGGAGCAGGCACAGATGAAGTTCTCATTAACAGCCCAGCTGTTTTAATAGTCACATGACACTAAAAACAAAAGGTACTGCGTTGGGGGTCAATGAAGACTTCGGCTTGAAGCCATAGGAGAAACTTCGTAGTCAGAGTGACTAAAAATCTCACACGCATTGCCCCCTGGGAGTTAATATGTCAATATTTCTAGCAAGTTGTTTCCCCTGTTACTATTGGTTTATATTTGCTGCAATAATTTACATATTCCTAATCCTCACTTTCTATTGGGCCCCGTCCCTCAAGCTCCACCCTTACACTCAATTATATGAATTACTGTTCCTACCCTAAACCCTAACTTTTTTTAGTGCACCTTTTACCAAGTTTGTGTTCTTCAGTTGATTGTTTGTTGTGGCTTGTTGTTTTACCATTAAAGGCTGTTTTATTTGTGGGTCACCACAATTGAGCCTGCCTCCTTTTTTGTTCACTGCCTGTCGATGAAGAAGTCATGAGGTAACACCTAGCCACACAATCTGGGCTGGTCAGGCTGTTACAGTATTGCATTCCTCCTAAACTGATGTTCCTTCATTTACATGTAGTTTAGGCAGACATAGTTCTAATGGCTTTTACTCAGTTAACTTTCTTACAGGAAAGTGAAATAAATCAGCGCTACTCTAATGAGGGCTGGAACAGGTGTGCCAGTAAGTAATAAAGTAATGGTAAGTAATAAAACTGTAGAAGCAGGAGCTGTGGTTATAGAGGGAAAAGCAATAGACTTGAGATTTGTAATTTAATTCTGAAGACCCAATGATGATTATTTGGACCTACCAAATAAATTTTAATTTTTGCTAAGTAATCTAGTCACCTCTCTGTTTTTCAGGATCTTAGGTCATGCTTTAAATACTCATATCACTACGCTAGTTCATGGCATTTGCTGGGTTTGTTATCTGTTCTGCTTCTGTCTATCCACATTGAGAGAACAAACTGTTTAGCATATAGCCACAAGACTCAGAAAATAAAAAGAAGAAAAAAAGAAAAAAAATTTAAAAGTTATTATTATTTAATGTAGTGACTTTGTGTTACCAGGAAGTCCCCGTAACTGGATATCTTTT